>MU184096.1:120970-137756 GCA_016904865.1 Pissodes strobi | reverse complement strand
CCGACTTGAGCTCATTATTTTAATTAACGAATTTATAATTAAACAACCGTAGGCCATTTGACGTTTATCGTCTATATTCTCGTTAATTTTTGTTTCATTCTTGATCTTGCTATCTTGTATATCGAGCTTACCTTTAAAGGAGATATTTAATTTTATCTTTAGTTAGTTAGAGAATTCAATTGGCTAGTGCCAGAATAGCTGAATGAGTTAAGTTTTACTGTATTTGACTGTAAAATTCATGGCAGTAATTTATTTCACATAACTGGAATTTAGTAATTTAATTTGTCGCTTTGACATCGGAATCGACTTGAGCTCAATTCTTACCTATAGATATTTAACGGCTGTATATGTACATATTTACCTCACGGGTTATTTTATTGATTTGGTATTATTGAGTACTGTTTATTGGTCTACTGATATTATCGCTGCCACGGGATTGATTTAGGTTAAGTTTGGTTAATAATCATTTCATTTATACCTGCATATATATACTGGCTACACCTATACAATAAGATTTGGACAATATTAAGGTTATAAGGCATAGTTTGATATCGGTGAGATACCTTATAAGAGAATCTTCTTATTAGTTTAAGAGCGTAACCATAACTTAAAATTGATTTGAGATAGGATTAATTGTCCTGAATGATTTGGTGTAAGTCTACATTTTTAAATAAATATGTTTTTTTTTTTGTAATTTTGATGTTTATTTTCGTGAATTGCAGTCAAGGTAATAACTAATCTGTATATTCAAAATTTGTCATCGTTCTTTTACAGGCTATTTGTCTAAATTTTATTACCCTATTTTCAAGGATCAATAATCATTGATAAACTTCTTGTAACAAAAAATAAGTGTCGCCCTTCCCTAACTGCTAAAACATTTCCACCCACGCCTTTAAAACAAAAATTGAATCCGCTGAGTAAACCTGGTATATAGACCGCCTAATTAGCAATTAGCAAATAAGATTACATATTATTTAGCGCCCAACGCTTAAGGCTGGTTACAGAGTTTAAAAAGTTTTGTTTAGCTGTTTAATCTTCAACCTAAGACGACACTTAAATCCGACAACTTATATTATAGGAGGTAAGAAGCAAGATTATTTATGATAGCTATGCGTTCTCTCTTGAAGCCATTATATAGATTAATTCACGGTCCTTATATTTTTATTGCGGACCACTTTTTAAATCTATACCCTATCATATTTCATACACTATTGCCGAAACACAACTACTTTAATTCTATATAATTAGGTATTAGAAACCATTTGCATAATTTTAGAGCAGAGCCACAGAAATTAAAAACTCAATGTTTTCTCATAATGGCCATACATTACCCGGATCGTTTTAGAAAATTGTACGCGTGTTCCCAACACGCGAATTATAAAGTTTTGCTTCTTTTTCGTGGGGTAAATGAACTAAAGTTTGTTGTTGCTTCTTCTTAAAGTGACCTTTTTTTAAAAAAGGAAGATTGCAGCGAAGACAAGAGAGATTTTCGGGAGCTTTGCTACTGATGGATTGCCACTATTATAAGTAATTTGTCTAATTTCGTTGTCTAATTTTCGCCCTTCTTTTATAATAATATATCTAGCGGACTTTTTGATTGTATTAATTTTATTGCATGTCTTTTTAATAGGGTTTTGATTTTACAGGCACAACTTCATATATTAAGGCTTTGAAATCGCAATTTAATATAATTCTACAAGATATAGATAGATTTTTTTAAATATATATATAGCAATAGTAAATTCCACATACTTATGGTGTGTCAGTGTAAGTATGATTTAATATCGTCCATCTTACCCGATCGAGCGTCACATAGCCGAGCGTCATTCATTGTCCAGGAAAAATTCACGCCTTAACTAAGCTTCCTGTATAACGGCCCCATTCGGCGGAATATAATGTATCCTATGGGTTCTTCATCAGCAATATTCACGAGTCAATGCGCGGGCGTTAACAGGCAACTTTCTGCTCCATTTAAATATAGAACTATCCCAAGCAAATAATGTCAGTATGAAAGTACTGTTAATTTTAGAGAGACGATCATTATGAAACTGCACTCATAAGGTCTTCTACGCTAGCATCTGTACGGCTGCTTGTATCCCATCATATGTAATTAAGATCCCCTATTGAACCTCTAGGACTTCCTGCAGATTGACAAATAATAAAAATAGTCGCAAATAGAAGGTCAAATAGCGTACATCTGCCCCCAATCATAACCCTTTTACCTGGAAAAATCGCATCTGTATTTTGCTTAAAAATATAATATTTCTTTCATATTTAAAAGGTTCTAAATTATATACACTGTTAACAAGGTGAAGGGAATGCTAGATCAGATATCGTTTCGGATATAATAATGGAATAATTAATGTCCTACAAAATTTTAGAAAGAAATTGATTATTTCACCAATTTTTATATAGAAGATATCTACAAACTGTTTAAATAATATAAAAATTGTAGTAAAAAGAGCAATAACTTTTGATACATCCCGTACAAACTAATGTAATCTTATTTTTCTGAGATAAGCAAAGTGAGCTTTATTTAAATGTAGAAAACATAGAGAGTGTCTTATTTAAAAATTATATGCTTGGTACGGTGCAAATTTTGTGACCATCTTCTCTATCCAAAATAAATCCTATATATTAGCATTTGAACGATATCTCAAAAAGTAGAGATGAGGGATCTTGAATATTTTAATATCAAATAATTAAATAATTATTATTGATGACGTACAGGGAGACTCATGCAACGAGCACTCCACTTGATAGAAAGATGGTGCCAGGAGGAAGGTGCTTGTTACTAGGAAGCGTAGGCTGGGAGAAATTCAACCAGTTGCAACACGATTTTCTTATATTTTGGAAAGGTAAGGAGAATGTACCTAGTTAAAGCGAACCTGACACCGGAGAGGTATGTGTGCAATACTCGGCTCCTGGTGTGGAGTTCGTGAGCGCCACCAGTTATGCCAGCAAAACTGGAAAAGCTCCGCTGGTGTTATGCGGTCTTGTTAGGCACGTTCTACTAAGCAAGAAAGCACAATCATAATTTACGGTTCGATCTATTGGCTTCTTGTTTTTTTTTTTAAATAACAACAATCTTACAATGAAACTTAAAAAAATCAAAGGGATGACCACAAAAAACTATTAAGTATTTAAGCCAAGGGGTACAATATGATGATTGTACTGAGACCAATTCTGTTGGTAAACTCGGTACTGTATGCCTTACAACTATAAACTCTAAGCACTACTATTCGAAGTGATCACTTTGGTTTACTTAAGATTAATACATATATTAATAGCCGCACCAATAATAAATGCAGTAATATAACATTATCAGTCAATAACAAGCAACAATAATTGTGTTATTCGGCAAGAGAGAAAAATTAATAAAATTAATAAAGCTATGTTAAAGCTCGATTAACAATAATAATAATATAATAAAATAAGGTGAATGATACCCCGGTGGATCGGTCCGTTTTGGAAAGTTGGTAAGGGAGTGCCTTACTCCGGGCGGCAAGCTCAGCAATAAAGGTGAAAGTCACTTGCTCGAGAGTGAGAGTCCTCCGCCCAAAAGGGGAAAGTGAGCGCAAAGGTGAAACCCTGTAGTGAAACCTGTAGTGGAACCCGGTAGTGAAGGGTTGCCTGGAGGATCAACTGCCTCGGTTTTATAAGGTGAGCTCGAAAAGCCTCCTATGCAGTATTAAAATCCCGATAAATCGGTCTTGTCAAAACACAAAATAGGGACTCAACACAATATCCCCTAGAAGGGTAGTATGTAACGCAATACCAAAAGCTGAGTCACCTACAACTATACTTCAGCAAAACACTTCCTTTCTTCCCAGTAGGAATTTTTAGAAGAACGAGACCATCGTTTCCAATCAATTTGCCTTTGCCACTTCCAAGGAATTTAGAGAAAAAAACGATAGTGCGAAGAGCTTCTATCGAAATGAAGAATTAGTCGATACGAGGAATACTTCTAAGATAATAGACGCCAACTAAGCATTGTAGAATGACTGCGGAAGCAACAACTAATATGCTAAAATTAAATTTTTCAATAAACATTAGGAAATATTCATAAACAAAATAATAAAGCTTTAAAATTCGAATCGACAGCAACAATTAAGGAAATTAGCCAATTACTAATATTCAAGACTACCAATTGAATATTACAAAACTTACAACATTCCACTTGAAGAGATAGATATAAGTAGAAGTCCCAAATTTCAAAGTCCACAGCTGTCAGTAAGAAGGTGGAACTAGAAAATACCTCAAAATCTACTAAAACTTAATAAAGGAAAACAAACCATGACGGTTAAGACAAAATTAAAGAATAATAAGGGAAAACCACGGGGAAATATGTGAAAATTACGCCCTAAATCCCTAGAGCACTATGAGAATAAACAGCAATGAGCAACCTATGCAGAAATCAACAAGTCTTAGAAGAAAATAAGCAACAGGT
Organism: Pissodes strobi; assembly: GCA_016904865.1. Lineage (NCBI taxonomy): Eukaryota > Metazoa > Arthropoda > Insecta > Coleoptera > Curculionidae > Pissodes > Pissodes strobi. The sequence goes on along the minus strand of MU184096.1, from coordinate 133,306 downwards.
ACTAGTTTTTTACTATTTTAGAGAAAGAAAGATATAATAACTAACAATTATTCTCGAATTAACAGGTAAATAATAAAGCAGCAGCAGTATCCCAAACCAAATCAATGACCCCAACAAGTTAAAGCCATATCAGCCTGAGATTACAAGTGAAATATTCATACCGAAAGTATTATATGAATTTGACCGATCTAACGAGGATCAAAGGTAGGTTATTAACCAAGTTCTTACATACAGAATTGCAATTAAACATAATTATTGTAATATAAATAAGCAAAGTTAAACTAATGGCACAATTATTCTTATTTTAGTTGTTTGATGAACCTAAGCGAGCCAATAGAGTATCCACTAAAATAAATACAGTCACAAAGTGCTGGAGGACAACATAGGATAAATGATGATAAGAATAGTTACTTACGGCCATAATAGTGTCATAAAAGATAATATATGTTATGTATTAATATCGTATGCATAAATAATTAATATGAATAAATGCTGCAACTTGAACTCCACTACACTTATTAACAAATCAAATAAATTAATTTATAATCAATTAACCGAAGAGGTTAATACTTAATAATTCTTACCACAAAATATAGAATCTTTTGTTGCTAAATGCAGCATATAAAATAAAAGTTCTAATCTTTTATAGTGGCAATATCAGACTGTTACACAGTCATCAACTTGTTCCCCCAGCCTTTGAAATATAAAGGGTCAATTAAGTTCTCTGCATCATACTGGACTCCAAGTTGACCTAGGGCAGGAGCGAAATAGTATCCGCATTAAGAAGGCGAATAATGATTTATAGATCTAAAAGAGCTTTGGAAAGCACGTGGAGCCGTCAGCCGAAGATGGGAGATCCTCCACTGGATTTATACGGCTGTAGTTCATTATCATCTATGGGGCCAACGTATAGTAGACCGGTAACCAAACAATCATATTTAAGGCTCAGTTAAACAGAGTTCAGAGACAAGTTTGCATGGGAACTGAAGGTGCTATGAAGACGGTGCCCACCAGAGCTCTTGAGATACTGACTAGGTTACAGCTTCTCCACCTATTCCTGGATTATAAGGCCTTGATGTCGGCATATAGACTGAAGATCTCGGTCACTTAAAAAACAATAACAGCTGAAGTCTGGAACAGGACGGATGATGAATGTTCGAAACTCTTAATGATGGACCGTACCTCTAGATCAAGTGGACTCCTCAGATTTCACATCTCGGGAGGCGTGTTATTGGGAGCGGATCGCAACCCACGTTCGGTTAACGGAATCGTCTGGTACACAGGCGGCTCCAAAGCGAAAGGTGTTGCTGGAGTATCTATATTCGCTTTTAGGACTTATATAACTGCGTTCCAAGCCGATATGTACACGATCCGCAAATGCGGGTACGAAAATCTGCTAAGCGCTTTTAGGTGGAGGATATCTACATCAGCAGCCTCGGATATCGGCTCTTGATTCCGAGAGAGTTAATTGTGCGCAGGTATCTGAGTGTAGGGTTTGGTGGACTTGACGGGGCATTACAGAGTCAGTCCTCACAGGGCATTGTCGCTTGGACAGGTATTTGCACTTGCTACGGTTGGTAGAAAACCCGCAATGCAGGTGGTACTTGAAGGACGTGGAATAGTTTATTCATATTTTTGCAGACCGTCTAGCGTTGGCTAGGATTAGAATGGTGCATTTCGGAAGTTGCCTTCTGAATCTGGCAGACATAAGAAATATCCAGCCAAGGAAATTGGTTGCCCTCGCAAGGGAGGCCGGGTTACCGAGCTGAATAATAGGTATGTGAGTTGGCGCAAAATAAGCCCAGACTGGTGGTTAACGAGCAAGGGACATGCTTCTCAATCACTTTCTTTTGGCAATATTCATCGAGAAAACTTATAATAAAATATGTTGCTGGATTAGGTCTAGCGATTTCTATTCAAGATAATATTTAATATTCGGTTTTCCTGTTATTGCATTCTTCTACTTTAATAAATTTATTGCCATCAATCTCTTACAGTACCTATATCCGGAATTGTAATGCAGCTAGGCACCTCTCATCATCTCTGCCAGATGGCTGCAGCAAGATATTATCCAAGGAGCAAGCAAATAGAAGAACGAAGAGCAGTGAAAATCCATGGATATATTGAAATCATCAGATAGATATACTGGAGAGACAAGACATAATATAGAAACGAGCCAATTATAAAAATGTTTTTCAAAGAATATAAGTGTGAGTCGAAATTTTGTTGATTGTGCCTACAAAGATAATGGAATCGGCTTATTACCTTCGACTTTTTATGATCGCATTATTAAAACCCGCAATCATTAATGAAGAAAATTTTGGAAGCAGGAGATTCACTGACTTACTTGTTAAATATTTTGGATCGAAGTGAAGAAGTTCACTTTATTTATACATACTTCCTGTAGTCCTTTGACAAGGCGATTAGTTCAGTTCAACCTCAAAATCATTGGCATTCATGGACAATTTTTTAACTGGATTAGTGGATGTGTTTTCTTGAAGTCCTCTACATAGTTGAGGTGCCACACTTGTTTTCAAATTAGTATGTTTTGTAGGTGATCCGAAAATATATTCTGCAGTATCCTCAGTTGATTTAAAGCTTCAGTCGGACTTGAATAGGTTTAAATCATGGTGTGAAACAAATGGTATGAATGTCAACAATTCAAAATGTCATTGTATATATTTATGCTTTTCTTCTTTTTTCAGGCATTCTAGCAAAATCCAAATTTGGTTTCCAACAATAAAAGGCCTTGAAGTGTCTTTTGATGCCTTCCGATCATTTTAACTTCTTTATAACGTAGTCAATCTATAAGTTCACCGTTTGACTGGTATAGCAAATTATGTTCTGCAAATATTTGACAAATCGTGCATCGAACATTTTTCATTTCCTTGATGCTTACCAACGTTTTAGTGCGTGCTGTTGCAATGATGAAAGGTTGTGATATTTCGTGATAAAATATTATGTCAACGACTTGTCCTGTATTTGCATAAAGGTTTCTGGTGATATTGGATATGATATCTAAGTAAAAACACACTACATCATTGTATACTATTAAAAGTATTTCAAATTAAGAGAATATAATGAATAAGGCCCGAAAATAAATAAATGAACAAATAAATAAATAGTAATAGTTCATGCATATCACACTTTAAATGAAAAAACTGTTTTGATTTAATCATATAATTTAAGGTCTAAAAATTAAAGATTTGTATCGCTGGTGCCGTCTTTTTTTTTTGAGCCACTACAAACTTGGACCAGTTTATTAGGCAAAAAATTTACATCTGCACGTCTGTTTACCATCAAGTGTGGGTGGCTGTTTACTTTGCTAGCCAAAAAAATATTATGTAAACGTGTTATAAACGGAGGCATTGTAGGGACTCTTAGGACATATTCGCGATACTGATTGATCGCAATGTATGTATGTAAATTATTTTTTATTGCGTAATATATTCTAAATGACAAGTTAAAAATATTAAAAATGTTTATTCACTCTATACTAAGATATATAATTGGCAACAAAGGTAATGACCCTAACGTAATTATGGGTTTTCTCGTATTACTATTGGGTTAGTTTGGGTTAGTGCGTAAAAAATACAATGAAACAAATAAAACAACTAAGGGACTGTAACATTATTTGTGATTTAAAAGTGATATTTTAAAAATCGGAAATTTCCTATAGAGCCCCTATGTACTATTATAATTTAAGATTCCTTAATACCATTCAACCTTATTTTATATAACATTTCCTCTACCTACTTTTGATCGTTTTCAAGTTGTTTGCCTAGACTTCTAGTCAAATGGTTAGCCAAATATGGATCAATTTATAATTAGTTGTTTACTAAAATTGTTTATTCGGATTGAAATTGAGTGAAAATATTTAAATTAAAAAAAATTAATTTAGACTTGCAGGTAGTGCAAACCTAATAGCAAGTTGTATTTTAAACTATAATCAGCCAATAGAGTTGAAATTTAATGAAATTCGGACTTTGACCTCAGATGTTATTAAATACTAAATCTCAAAGTCGGTATTTAGCAAACAAGTGGGGATGAACTAAAATTTAGACTTCAAACGTTTTTCTTTCAATAGTGTCATACTGATTATACTGGAGCATTAAGTGAACGTAACATATTCAAAAAAACGTTTTACAATAAATTTGTTCATATTTCTTTAATATTTAAGATTTTAAGAAGATTCAGTAATAACTGATTTTGTATGTAAAAATCTAATAAAATTGAGGATTTAAAATCGAAATTTAATAAAATTCGAGTTTAAGATAATTTAAATAAGGTCTTCATACAAAAGCGTTAGAATGATCATAAACGAGCACAAATAGAGAAATGATTTTTAAATAACTCTTTTTAAAAGTTAATTTTAGCATATACGGTAGTCCTTAATGTGGAATTAATTTATAGTTGTCTATTATCTTTAGTGGTTATTGTATATTTTTTTGTTTCTTCAAGATATAATTGTAGCATGTAATGTACAATGTTTTTATATTTTATTTATTTATTTAATATATCTCAATCTTTAAAGTCGAAATTTAATAAAAGATTAACTTCGAAGTTGAAATTCATCAAAATTCTGGCTGCGATGTCTTAATTTATTAATATTCCCACTTTAAAGTTAGAAATGATAAAATGCGTCCTATACATTGATACAAATTCGAGTTTAGAAGTCAAATTTGGCTAATACCTAATAATCGAAATTTTATAAAATTCAAGTTTATGATAATTTAATTAAGTTTAAGGTGTCATACAATAGCGTCAGAATGATTATAAAAAATATGAATAGAAAAATGTTTTTTGAATGATTTTCCTTACTTCTTCATAAATTAATTTTGTCATGTAATATAGTCTTTAAAATAAAATTAATGTAAATTTGTCTTTTATTTGTAATAGTTTTACACTTTCTTATTTTTTCAAAGTTAAATATTAGCATTTAGGGTAAAATTCATTTACATATTTTTTTATATATAATCGCAACAGAGGACAAATTAATATTAGTTAAAATTTAATAAAATATTGACCTCGAAGTAGAAATTTATTAAAACTCGGGCTTCAGTGCCTTAAATTTATTAATATTCCGACTTCATAGTTGAAATATAATAAAGTCGCCTTTTAAACCCTATATTGCACAAATATAGGGTTTAAAGTCAAATTTTGAATATTCGGGCGTTGAAGATGATTTCGAAAAAGTTCAAGCTTTAAAATTAGAATTAAATAAATGTCGTTAGGATAATTTAATTAAAATTAAAGTCTTCATGCATAAATGTCAGAATAATAAAATTATAAAGGAACATAAATAGAGGAACGTTTTTTATTTTTTTTCATTCATCAAAAGTTCATTTTCAGCTCAGTGTAATCTTTAGAATGAATATAATGCTAATTTCTGCATGATTTAATTGTAGCATGAATCATAAAATTCATTTATGTCATCACTGAAAAAAATTTTATTTGATCCAAATAAAAATGGAGTTTATTCAAGCAAATATTTGTTTGCTAATGGCCAAACAAATATTTGTTTGAATAAAAAATAATATTTCTTTGATTTATTTTTCAGAGTTTCTTTCTTCGAAATAAATATTTATTGCGAACAAACAATATGATTTTATAATCGTTGTTCACATCAAACAAAAATAACTTTAAAACAAATAAAATTATTTTGATTCAAATACGAGAAATTATTTCGTACAAATACCCAAAACATTGGTTTAAATACCCGGCGTAATTAAATTAAAACACAAAGCTTTTGGAACAAATATATCATATATATGTTCTAAAACCTTTGTGCTTTGAATGAAATCTGAAGTATATTTGTTCCAAAAACTTTGTGTTTTAATTTAAATAGGTCGGTTATTTAAAGCAAAGTTTTGGGCATTTGTACGAAATAATTTCTCTCATTTGAATCAAATAATTTTTGTTTGCTTAAGCCTGTTCAAATTTTGGCTGTTGCAAATATGTGTTCATCTTTCTAAAAGGACTAATTATTGATATTCAGTTAGGTGAGTGATTAGAAGTCGGTTTCATTAGCAAATAAAAAAGCTATAACAACTATGTAGCTTAAAAAAAATTAAAAACACTGTTATTATTCTTAAAACGTATTTAGGTTTCACGTTTTAGCTGAAATAAGTTATATGTCTTAGTTTTCTTTTAATTGCTAAAGAATCCAAAATCCGAACCCGATTTGTAAATGGTATGTCAGAACACTTAACTTTTAATTACCAAGTTCATGACAGGAACAGTTGTCCACAGTAAATAAAATAAAAGTTTAAAAGGGGTATCCAAGAAACATTTTTATTCAAAGGTATTAAAAGCAAAGAACAAAACGAGTATTCCCAAAATATAAATAAAAAATATTATCAGATTATTTTGCCTCTGCTTATCACTGGTTTTGAAAGTTAAATAATTTTTATAATAAAAAAAAACTATTATTATAAGCTAAAAACATTTTTTTTTTCTAAATACTAGATAGGAACATAAACATATTATGAGATAAGGTGTACTACTTATTAATTTTAACGGTAACTCACTAGTTTTTATAAAAAAAAAATAGTAAAATTCTAGAGTCCATAAAAATTTTATCATATAAAAATAGTGAAAGGCAGTAATATTTTACTTAATTAAACTAATAGGACATACAACTACCTCTCCAGATCCAGTATAATGAGCATTGAACGGAAATTGCACAAGATTTTCACCGATTCTATTGTTAGTAACGACATTAAATCGATTTCCATCAGGCTACGTAAAACTTCGATGCCATCAATAGTTTGATCTAAAAATAAAACAACAATAACTAAAACAAAAAATAATAGAAACAAAACAATTGTGACTGTTGTTCATGATGCTATTTGAATAGACTGCTACATTGTTTAAAAGTATATCTTATCCATTTAACTAAAATAATTATTTTTTTTAAATACTATTAGATTTAATCGAAATAAAAAACAATTTGCTTCAAAACTGCATTTCCATGGATTAACCATTTATTTATTCAGATTGAATAAATAGGGCTTTGAAATACCTAACAATTGATATTATATTATGTAGGTACAAGAACGAAAAGGACGCCATTGAACTTGTACAACGTAAAAAGCAAAAATCCTACTCAATCAAGATCGTACGCCAAACTGCCTAAGCGTTCTGTTATACACTATTGTAGGCGTATATCGCGTGAATTCATCTGCATTTCTAGGTAGTAACAGCAGAAAACAATTTTTAATTACTAGTGAAACTCACGCCATTTTGATTATGAGAGAACGCTTCTTATTTACAAACGATTAATTATGTACCTAGCTAAGTAATATAATAAAAACGTAACTTACCTTGAAATAAGGGCACAAATGACCTAAGTTCCACTAAATTAATGTATTTTCCATCACAAATACTAAAAAAATAGCGACCTTGGGCGGATACACTCTATAAAATCTCCCTATAGGACGGCAGCAGAAATGAAACTGAACTGAGGGCACGAGGAGCGTAAAGCGTCGACGCGGCCAGCGCAACTGCTACGAGTTGAACGAGACTCGGATGAAGTAATAATATTTGGTCCAATATTCACAATCTTTAATATAAAGCAACCCTTATTTGTTTTAAATACCGGAGAGGTTTCGTATCTGTAAAGCTTTAAAGCGAATAAATATGTGTTTAATATGGAAAAAAGTCTTGCTATCACAAGGCAAAGAAATAACCAAGAAAAATCAAACACGCCCAATTATTTAAATTAAAGAAATTTTGTTTAATCTAAAGAATTTTTATTTAAAGCAAATAAATAAAAAGCAAAGAAATATTTATTAAGGTTTTTTTTCCACATTTTTATCAGTGTACCAATACAGTATTGTGTTTTTATATCTTAGATACCATTTACATAATGTATTGCTTTATGTCCGTGCGGGCATAAAGTCCACTTTATGGCCCGTGCCGGTATAAAGTACACTTTATGGACTAAAATAATTGAATTGAATTCGTATTTTTTTTTTTAATATTTACATATTGTGAATGCAATAACGAACTAGTATGATATAAAAGTTTGAATGCACCACGGGTATTAATAGATGTTTATACCCTCGGGCGACTTATAAACCCTCTGGCCAGAGGCCCTCGGGTTTGTAACATTGTCGCCCTCAGGGCATAAACATCTAGGTACTTAATGCCCTTGGTACAAAAATAACTATTATATTTCATAGCGTAACAGAGGAAAATTTTAATAAAACTCAACCTTTAAAGTCGTAATTTAATAAAATGATAACTCCGAGGTAGAAATTTATCAAAATTCGTTCTTGGATGTTTTAAATTTATTAATTGTTTTGAACTTAAGGTTTGAATTTAAAAAAAAATCATCTTAATCTTAGGGTTTAGAAGTAATATTTTGCTAATATTTCTGCCTGGAAATTTAAATTTAACAAAATTTAGACTTCAGAATCGGAATATAATAAAATTTGAGCTTAAAAAATTTTAATTAAATTTAAGTGTTTCATAGGAAAGCATCATAATGATTATAAAGAAATATAAATAGCAGAACTTTTTTTGGTACGTAGGGTGTTTTATTAAATTAAATTATTTTTTATTTGTCTTTTATTTGTAATGTTTATTATACATTTTCTTATTTCTTCAAGATTTAATTTAAAGTCGAAATTTAATAGTGTTAACTTTTAAGTAGACCTTTATCAAAATTAGGGCTTCGATGTCTTAATTAATTAATTTCCGATTTTAAACTGTGAATTAAAAACATTCGTCCTTCAAATCTCTAAATTAAATAAAATTCGAGTTTAAAAGTAAAAATTTTGCTAAAATTTGGGTGTCGAAGATGAATTTAACAAATTTTAGTTTTGAAATTTGAATTTATGTTCGAGATTAGGATAGTTTAATTAAATATATGCTCTTCATGCAAAAGCGTCAGAATGATTACAAAAGCATATAAATAGAGGAAAATCATCTTACTACTTCTTCAAAAGTTAAAAATATCAAGTAGTGTGATCTTTCAAATGAAATGAATTAATTTTCTTCTATTTATGTTAGGTATTATTATATATTTCCTTATTTCTGCGTGATTGCATCATGTAGTATAAAATTCAGTAATACTTTGTTGATTTGTAATAGCGTAATAGAGGACAAATTCCAACTTTAAAGCCGATATTTAATAAAATGTTACCTTCGAAACAGAAATTTATCAAAATTCGGGATTCAATGTCTCAATTTATTGATATTTTGATTATATAAACGAAATTCAAAAAAAAATCCAAATTAAGCAAAATACGTGCTTAGAAGTCAAATTTTGTTAATATATATATGTTAAATTCGGACTTTAAAATTGGAGTTTAATAAAATTTGGGTTTTGAGTAATTTTATTAAAAGCAAGATCTTCATACAAATGCCTCCGAATGACTATAAAGGAACATGTTATGTTCCTTTAAAATTATTCCGAAGTCTTTGTATGAAGACCATTACATTTAATGAAAATATTTAAAACTCGAATTTTATTAAACTCCAATATAGAGGTCCGAATTTTGTTTAATTTAAATTTAACGAAATAATATTAACAAATTTTGACTTTTAAACTCGTATTTTGTTTAATGTAGAGCTTCAAAGTACGAGGATTTTAAATTTAATGTTAATTCATTAGAGGAACGTTTTTTAAATCACTTTTTTTTCTTCAAGAGTTAGCTGGAGCATGATGTGTACAATTTATTTATACCGTTTTTATATTTAATATCGTAATAGAGGAAGAATTTAATATAACTTGATTTTTAAAGACGAAATTTATTAAATTAATAATTTCTGAGTAGAAATTTATCTAAATTCGGGCTTCCATGTCTTAATTTATTAGTATTCCGATTTTAAAGTTGACACTTAATAAAATTTGTTCTTCAAAACTTTAAATTGAACAAAATTTGGTCAGAATGATCATAAATGTGCATAAATTGAGGTAAACTTTTTAAATATTTTTCTTACTTCTTCAAAAATTTAATTTTGGCATGCGATGTAGTGTTTAGAATAGAATTATATTTGCTTTTATTTGTTGTAGTTTCTCCTTTTTTTTATATCTTCCAGCTTTAGTTGTAAGACGTCGTATAAAATTCATTTATACTTTTTTACATGACATAGCGTATTAGAGGAAAAATTTAAAATAAACTGATTTTTAAAGTTTAATTTAATAAAATGTTGACTTGGAAGATAACATTTACAGAAATGGACTTCCACGCCTTAATTTATTAATATTCCGACTTTAAATCTGAAATTTAATAATATTCCTCCTTCAAAACTATAAATTGTTTAAAGTTAAAGTTTAAAAGTTAAAATGTCAAAAGTCAAAATTCGGTCGTTGAGAACTGAATTTAACATAATTCAGACTTGAAAATCAGGATTTAATAACATTCAAGTTTAGGAAAATTTTATTAAATTTAAAGCCCTCATACAAATCCGTTAGAATGATTTTAAAGGGACATTAGGTTAACATATAAATAGCAACGGTATATTATATTTTTTTAACAACTTCAAAACTCAAGTTTAGCGTGTTAAAATTGCGTGAAAATATATTTATAAATATTTTGTCTAATATAGTAAGAGTATCATAAAAGTCAAAATTTCATATAGAAATGTAATATAATTTGTACTGTAGTCAGAATTTATACTAAAATTAGGACTAAGTTGTAATTTAATAAAATTCGATTAAAGCAATTAAATAGGAACATTAATAGAGCAACGTTAAATTATATTTTTACTTCCTCAAAAATTAATTTTATCTTGTAGTGTGCTCTTTAAAATTAAATTAATTTATATTTGTTTCATATTTTTTGTAATATTGGAAGAAAACACTATTACAAGCAGGTCAAATTCGGAGTAAATGCCGTATAAATCGTTATAAAAATAACATAACAACCCATTGATATATCCTCGTGCAATATTGAAAGAGCTCAACATCTGCGCAAGGTGTGAATGGTAAGGAACATTTGGCGTTTTCGAGAAATTTTGGCACATGCTACGGGGGATCACGTTTCCCATTGTACAAATAAAGGGTGAATTTTTCAATCCTGGAGTGAATGAATATTAGATCATTGATCAGTGTGTCAGGAGGCGAGTTATACCGAGTGATCTTGAGCCATACAAATATTCACTATTCTGCACATTCTCATTCGAATAAATTTAAAACCAGATTCTTGTCATGTGGATAAAGTATTTTAGTGAACCACATTTCTATAAAGTGAAATATATATAGAGTGACTTAAGCCTAATTGTGTTTGAAATATTGGCATCTGAAAATGTAGCATCTGCACGTTTTCGAATGCTGTAGCGTTGCAAATGTTACAAAATCCAGCAGTGCGATTTCTTTCCTTTAGCTAGTCGATTTGTCTTGTCGATAGTCTCCTTACCTTACTTCCGAGTGCAATCCACCTGTATCGATGAATGCCGTTCCGAGTCGTTCGAAGGTGGACCGTTTGGAGCGGGCGCCCTTTTGACATATGTAGTATATTCTATTTTGAGAGAACTGATAGGCTTTCTCTGCTACACGCCCAATACCTAAATTTTTCGTTGTTATTTTTGACCATCAAGTCTAATTACCGTCTGATTTTGTAGTGAAGTTAATTGGCAAACATACTGCGAGGTGTAGTTTCTGAAATTATTGATAAAAATGTTTAACGACTAGTGTGGTTATCCTTCTTATAAAAAAAGGTTTGTTACATGTTAACGTGTCTCTATTGAATGGAGAAAATTATTTATAATTTAATTAGGGACCTTCTGTGAGATGGACGACCTTCCGTGAGACTGAATTTCCTCCCTGAGGCTGAACGTCCGTCAGCGGCCTTTTCTATCAGATAGAGGTCTTTTGTCGAGGTAATACGACCACATAGTGGAGACGTAGCCTCGCAGGGACCGCCGGTAGATTTCATGTCAGCAAAATCTACTAAATATAAAGTACACCGTATCTTTATTTAATTAATGACCTTTTATTGTCTCTATTATCGTTATTTATTTTTCTGTTTGATGAAATTATCGTTAAGCGATTGTAGGTCGTCTGCTTTCTGATATCGTACCTTGCTCTCAGCTTTTGTGTAACGAATTTACAGTTAAACGACTGTAGGTCGTCTATATTCTTATATCGTATATCTATTACCGTTACTTCTCGTTTTCGTTTAATGAGCTGGTTTTTGCTCATCGAACTTACCGATAAACAGCTGTGGGTTAAGTATTATTGTGTATCATATCTATTTCTGTTCCTTATCAAAATTGCTTTCGAGATACTTATCTTCTTAATTATCATATCTGATATTATCTCGAGTAGAGAATTCATTTAGCTAATGTTATGATATTTAATTGATTTATTTTTACTGTAAGCCT
>MU184096.1:93269-120570 GCA_016904865.1 Pissodes strobi | reverse complement strand
TATTATTTATTATTGATCTATCATAAAGGCCTAGTAACTACAACTCAGAAGTAAAATAGTTATTTATGCAACAAGTTTTTTGCACGTAACGTAAAAATTGTCAAGCGATGCCGCAGGTCGAGTTTGACAACACGTTAGTGCAAAAGAGAGCTTTTTGCACGCATTGCATAATATACTATTCTTTATACGATCGTTCTTATTTAAAGACCAGAATATATAAAAAAATTGTCAGTTACCTCTACCTGCAGATATTTTTTATTGTTATCGGTATTGCTGTGTTGTCTATGGAATTATTACACTGTAATATGCTGATGGCAACTTTGGACTCTTGCAGGTTTCCACCTGGTTTCTTGTAAATAAACACAACAAGTGTCAAATTTGAATTGATTCATTGCAATCTTGTTGCACTTAAATCGAGCATAAATGCAAAATACAAGCGATTCTGAAGAAGTTCTAGATGATGTGAGGGCAGAAGATGAAGGGCCGGTATCAAGACTGATTCCAATGAAGCCGAAACCGATATACGAAGCGGCATATGAAAGGATTAAGGCATGGTGTCAAGCAAAGTCAATCAAAAAATGTAACGAAACTCTAATTTTGACATATTTTTCTTCCAAATCAAAAGAAATGAAACCGTCAATTTTATGGTCCGAGTTTTCAATGGTAAAATCGATGCTGTCCGTACAAGAAAACATAGATATTAAGACTTACTCGAAGTTGATGACATTTTAAAAGCGAAATTCAGAGGGATATCGCCCAAAAAAGTCAAAAGTTTTTTCCAAAGAAGACATACGCAGATATTTGAATGAAGCCCCCGACAGCAATTATTTCCTGCCGAAGGTTGTCGCAATTCTTGGCATGGCATGAATTAAATAAAATGACCACTGATGACATAGAAAAAGAAGATATATTACCGGTAAGAATTCCACTTACAAAAACCGATAAACCAAGATCGCTTGTTATTACCAAGGGATTAGAGAGTTACCGAAAATACGTCAACTTTCGTAGCCCACAAACACCCCACAAGCGACTTTTTGTGTTTTTTGAGTGTTCTGTCCAACCTGTAGGAGTAAATACTTTTGCCAAAATCCTTTCGGAAATCGCATAGTTTTTGAATTTGCCAGCGCCGCAGCTCTATACTGGTCACGCGTTTACGCGTTCATCTGCTACTTTATTGGCAAATGGAGGAAGAGACATTTTAATCCTAAAAAAACACGGCGGTTAGAAATCATCCACAGTTGCAGAAGGATATGTTAATGAATACCATTGCAGTAAAGTACAAACTGCAAAAATGCTACAAAACAAATCCTCACCCAGAACAGAACAGCAAGAAGGCCGGCCTTCAATTTCTGCAATGCCAGACAACTTTGTAGTGAGGGTAATGGATGTATCTTTAAGTGAAGCCCCATCATCCTCTTTGCTGGACGAACTGGCAATCGGCAAATTGACGATAAATCTACTTAAAATCAAGTGCTGTCTTCTCTTTCATATTATAATGATAATTTAGGAAATTGTTCAAACCGTAATGTTCATTTTAATGTTAATAAACTGTGTTGATTTGTTAATAAATAACTAATTGTAAGGTGTGGTCTATTTATTTAAATTGATTTTTTACACTAGTGCAAAAAATACTTTTTTCACTAGTGCAAAAAATACTTTTTTTCACTAGTGCAAAGAAGTGCCACTTTTTTAACGAAAAATAATTTAAAAATCGTTACTTTTTGATAAAAACTTGTACGGGACGTTCCGCAGAATTTACCAGAGTAGGATTAAGACTAAGGCGTCAGATATAACGCGTTGGACTTGAGATTAACGTTAACGCTCATTCGGGTAATTTTTAGATATTTAACATTTTTCTCGAAACGGCCTTTCAAATTTTAGACGTTTTTAGGCAACACTTTGGAACAACCGACGCGACAGTTTATTCTATCGTCGCGTCGGTAGTTAAAAGGCGGCAAGTGATTTTTTTTTCGATTTTAAAACAGCGGCCAGTATCATAACGTTACCATTTAGGAAGCAAAAAGGCGGCAAGTATAAGTATTTAAGTTAAAAGGCGGCATCTTTGCAAATGTACCATTTATTTCAAAAAATTATCAGTTACTAATGCATATTTTGATGTAAAAAGACGGCCTTCTTCACGATCTATTTATTACTAAAATATGGCTCACAATTATAAATGTTGAAGTTAAAAAGCGGCAAATAAGTATTTTTTTTCATAACACCTCATATGAAGGTAAGAGATATTCCTAAAACAGAAAACAAGCCATTATTAAAAATTTGTGTCTCTTAATGAGCGAAAACACCAGACTATTATGGGAATAACTAAAAACTAATTTAGGCGTTTTGAGTGTGAGTTGTGATATTTTGTTGTTTAAGGCTATGCCCCTTAGAACAGAAAAACAAGCCATTATTAAAAATTTGTGTGATCGAAAACAACAGAATATTTCGGGAACAACTAAAAACTAATTTAGGCGTTTGATATTTTTTTATTTAAGGTTTTGCCTCTTAATACAGAAAAACAAGCCATTATTAAAAATTTGTGTCCCTTAATGATCGACAACAACAGAATATATCGGGAACAACTAAAAACTAATTTTGTCGTTTTGAGTGTAATTTGTCATAATTTCTTATTTAAGACCCCTTAAGGAGGGAGAGGGTGCTAACAATCACCCGGTTGCCGCATGCACTTAGGCTGAAGGATGATAGGAAGATTGGTACATATAATGTACCAAGCCTGTACCAGGCTAGTAAAGTGAACAATGTAACCAAAGAGATGAAACGTCTCAACATTGATATACTTGGTTGCAGTCAAGTTAGATGGCCAAACTCAGGCCACTGTAGGGTGGATGTTTACGATATGTATTATTGCGGTGATACAACAGCAAGAAACAAGAATGGAGTGGCTATAATTGTTAGTAAAGGGGTTAACAACTGTGTAATCAATATTACGAGCATTTCGGATAAACTAGCATTGCTTAAGATCAATGCCAAACCATTTAATATGAATATTATTCAGTCATACACACCAACTTCGGATAGCTCAGATCAGGAAATAGAAACCGTCTATGAACAACTAAAGACGGCCCACAAATACACCAAGAAGCATGAAATTAATATCCTTCTGGGAGATTATAATGCCAAAGTGGGCAACGGAGCTGTTGAGGTACTGCCGGAAAGTTTGGATTGGGATTAAGAAACGATAGAGGTGACCGCCTCATTCAGTTCTGTCAAGAGACACACAGTACAATTATGAACACTTTTTCCAATTGCCACCTCGAAGGCTCTATACTTGGAAATCCCCAGCAGACAGTCCACAAAAAATCGTCAGGAACCAGATTGATTATATTGTCATAAATAAAAGATTCCAGAACTCAGTTCAATAGGCTAAAGTATATCCAGGAGCGGATGTCCCCTCAGACCATAATCTTCTGCTTGGCCGGTTGAGGATTTGCCTAAAAATAGTTCGTAAGGGAAAACCTAAAGAACGCCCAGACACCCAGAAACTTAAAAACAATATCACAAAAGCAGAAATTAAAGAATAACTAAACAACAAAATAAAGAGTATAATCCCGGATACAAGCCATGAAGCCATGGACGTGGAGGATGTGTGAAACAAAATCAGGGACGCTTGTAACTTGGTGGTGGACAGCAAACTGAAACCGAAAAAAAGAATAAGGAAACATCGGTGGAGGACGGAGGAGACACTGAATGAACGGAGAAAACACAAAAACAAAGACGAAAGGAAATACAATGAAATAAACAAAATAGTCAAAACAAAGATTAAAGAGGCATATATGCTGTGGCTGCAGAACAAATGTAGGGAAATCGAAAACTTAGAACGAAAACATAATACATTTAATCTGCACAAGAAAATCAAGGAAATAGCAGGGGGAAGAGGCTCACGAGGCAGTGGTTCGGTGGGGTACTGGACAAGCATAACAACCTCATTATTGATAAGGAACACATACTTGAAAGGTGGAGGGAATATATGGGAGAGTTAATTAGAGAAGAACACCATACTGAAACCATTATCCAGGGATCGTCAGGACCAGAAATATCACTTGATGAAGTAAGAAATGCAGTAACACGGCTAAAAAACAATAAGGCACCTGAACCAGATAATATACAAGCAGAAATGCTGAAACTATTAGAAAACAGCCAACTTAAATCAACCATTCTCGCATCTATACAAATTTGAGGTAAACATTAACAAGGTTTAATTTGGCCTCAGGAATGGACTTGGAACACGTGAGGCCCTTTTTTCCATACAAGTTATGATACAGAGAGCCCGAAATGTAAACTGCGACGTTTACGCTTGTTTTATTGACTTCGAAAGAGCGTTTGACAAAGTGCAACACAGCAAACTGTTTCAAAAATAATGATGGAGTATGGTACTGATGACAAAGACTTACGCCTTATAAAAACAAAACTATACCTACATCAGAGAGCAATTGTTCGCATAGACAACGAAGTATCCGAAGAATTTACAGTGGAACGAGGTGTGCGTCAAGGCTGCATCCTATCACCAACATTATTTAATACGTACTCCGAAAGGCTGTTCAGGGAAGTTCTCGATGGAAGAGAGGAGGGCATTATTGTCAATGGCGAGGTCATTAATAATCTAAGGTATGCGGACGATATGGTTTTAATAGCCGATAGTGCTGAGGGTCTACAAATCCTCATTGATCGTATAGTGGAAGGGTGCGACATGTATGAAATGAGACTTAACTGTAAGAAAACCAAAATCCTTATAGTAAGCAGGAGCGATGATGTACAACACCAATTTACGGCGTATAACGAAACCTTGGAAACAGCAGACATAGTAACATATTTGGGTTGCAATCTGAACGCTGACTGGGACCACTCACAGGATGAGTGGTCCTAGATGCCGAATAGAAAAAGCCAGAGCCGTTTTTGGTCGTCGAAGGTTCTATGTAATACGCATCTCAACATCGGCATAAGAACACAAGTTCTGAGATGCTATGTGTTTACCACTTTTCTGTATGGAGTGGAGGCCTGGACCTTGACGGAGGCGACATCGAAGCGCTTGGAAGCATTCGAAATGTGATGCTGCCGATGCATGCTCAGGATTTCATACACCCATCACATCACAAACCACACTGTAATCCAACGCATGCGGAAAGAACTAGAAGTTATGCATACTGTGAAAGTCAAAAAGATGGGATACCTGGGGCATGTGAATCTAGAGGCCAGAAGAAGCCAAACAATTAGACAATGGACAGGAATGACGACCACGCATCTATTCAGAACGGCTGTTAACAAAGTTATGTGAACCAATGTGTTTGCCAACATCCACAGAGGATAGGCACCGACAGAGGAAGAATGCTTTGCCCTTAGAACAGACAAACAAGCTATTAATAAAAAAATGTCCAGTAATGAGCGAACACAGCCGATTATATAGGGAAGAACTAAAAATTAATTAAGAGTTTTAAGTGTAAAGCTTTGCCCCTTAGAAAGAAAAACAAGTTAGTATTAAAAACCCTTGTCCCTCAATGAGCGAAAAAAAAATATTTTGGGAACAACTAAATATTAATTTAGGCGTTTTGGGTGTAAGTTGTGATAACTTTTTATTTAAAGCTTTGCCCATTAGAACAGAAAAATAAGTTATTATTAAAACCTTTTGTCCCTTAGTGAGCCAAAGCAGCAGACGCTTTGGGAACAACTAAAAACTCATTTAGGCAATTTGAGTGCAAATTGTGATATTTTTTTATTTAGGGCTGTGCCCCTTAAAACAGAAAAACAGGCCATTATTTAAAACTTGTGTCCCTTAATAAGCGAAAACAGCATAGACTATTTTGGGAACAACTCAAAACTAATTTAGATGTAAGCCTCCTTCTTCTGGGGTCTGAGAAAGTCAGAGAGGTAGCACCTTTGTTGCGGGTTGACTGGACATTGGTCCTTACTGCTCTCAGGGTAAGATGACGCGCAACAATTATGTCCAGGAGTGACTCATAGCCTCTCTCTAACCAAGACCGTAGTGCATGGTGAAGAGCCACACCCGACCAGAGATAACCCTGTTAACGCAGAGCACTACGGATCTAGACTGGAAAGTCGATAAATATTCCTGACGCAAGGCAGCAGTAACGTCAGTACCGAACTGAAGCTGAAGATGAATGACATTGGAAAGGTTCAGAAGTCAGACAGCTTTGGGCAGAGTTAAAGCAACGGTATGGTCAAAGTTCTGCGATACGGAAGGCAAAGGAAAACCACCGTATTACCTTTTTCCATGTAAAATCATTATGGCTGAAAATCTAAGAAACAAGGCTCTGAGTGCCCTGCAGACTTTAAATAGTCAGAGGGGGTGCTAAGAATCCCCGGGTCAGCCATTAGGATTGCGACGTGGAATGTGAGAAGCTTGTTTCAAGCAGGGAAACTGGCAAACGCTACTCGAGAGATGACAAGATTGCAAATTGACATCTTGGGAGTCTGCGAAAGACGATGGATAGGATCGGGACAAACAACAACCGACACTCATACAATGTATTACAGTGATAATAATGACCCCCACCATAGACGTGGAGTCGCTTTTATTATTGCCAATAAACTGAAAAGATCAGTTATTGACTTTATACCAATTTCGGATAGAATCGCTTTACTGCAGTTGCAAGGTGATCTAACAAGAATTAACATACTTCAGGTATATGCTCCAACAGCTGATAAAGATGATGATGTGATCAAAGAGTTCTACCATGAATTACAGAAGGGGTTAAAATCCTGCAAAAAACACGAAGTAAATATTACCATGGGAGATTTTAATGCCAAGATCGGTCGGCGAAGAACAGAAGCAGTGGTTGGAGACTTCGGGCTGGGAGTTCGTAATGAGCGAGGCGACCGTCTTGTTGAGTTTTGTCAGGATAATGAATTAGAAGTGATGAACTCCTTTTTTTAATTACCACACAGATGACTTTATACCTGGAAATCGCCCCAAGATTCTCCTGAGAACATTGTTAGAAACCAAATTGATTTCATCTTAATTAACAACCGTTTCAAAAATAGTTGTAAATCAGCAAAAACATATCCAGGAGCTGATATCTTCTCTGATCACAGCCTTCTGGTTGCTCAAATAAAGGTTAAATTGAAAACGTTAAAGAGAAGAATAAAATTGTACCCAGGTATGATTTGACAAAACTCAGACATCCAGCTATAAGAACAACGATCTCAGAACAACTTAGACAAGAGCTGACGGAAACTAACACCTCAGGAGACACAAATAATACATGGCTGTATCTTAGGCAGACTGTCGCACATGTTACGAATCAACATATTTCCAGTGTCCAATACAGACAAAAAAAAGGAATGGATGACGAATGATATTCTGAACCTAATCGATCACCGTAGAGAATATAAATTTCATAATCACGACCGATACAGGGCCATCCACCATGAAATTCAAAGGAAGTGCAGAATCGCAAAGGAAGAATGGTTAAATGGTAAGTGTCAGGAGATGGAAGAACTACAGACGAAGCATGACTCATTCAACCTACACAAGAAAAAAAACACTGGGAATGAACCGGAAACTTTCAAATGGCAATTTAATCCGAGACAATAATACTGTCATAACAGATATAAAGGAGAAATTACAAGCATGGAAACATTACATCCAGCATCTATTTAAGGATGACAGACCTGAACAACATGGTTTTGAAGAGGCGAGTACTGGTCCAATCATCTTAAAAGAGGAAATATACAGGCCATCCGTCAGTCAAAAAACGGTAAAGCTGCAGGCCCTGACTATATCTATGTTGATATTCTTAAACTAGCAGAGGATAGTGTCGCCAGGGTTCTCACCGACTTGTTCAACACCATATACATCTCAGGAAGAATACCCACAGGACTGGTTGAAGTCCACTTTTATCACGCTGCCAAAAAATGCTAATGCCAAACACTGCTCAGAGTATCGTACTATAAGCCTTATGAGCCATGTACTAAAACTATTTCTGAAGGTCGTTCACAACAGAATATATATAAATTGTGAAGAAACTGTCTCAGACACACAGTTTCGTTTCAGGAGTGGTCTTGGAACAAGAGATGTTCTCTTTAGCATGCAGGTTCTGGTTCAGAGATGCTTGGATATAAATAGACAAGTATACATGTGTTTTATAGATTATGAGAAGGCATTTGATAGGGTACAACATTCTAAAATGATACAAAACCGTCAAAACATCGGGCTGGATCAGCGTGACATAAGAATTATCGCTAATCTATATTGGAATCAGCGAGCTTCTGTTCAGGTGGAGAACCATGTATCGGATGAGATAGAAATTCAGAGAGGAGTTAGGCAGGGCTGCGTGCTTTCCCCATTATTGTTTAATATCTACTCTGAGTCTATTTTGTCTGAGGCTCTGCGTGAACGTAAATGGTGTACCAATAAATAACATCTGCTACGCTGATGATACAGTGTTATTGAGCAGTTCTTCTGAGGACCTGCAATGGTTACTAACAAGAATTAACCAAGCTAGTAATGCCAGTGGTTTAACACTAAATTTAAAGAAGACCAAATTTATGATAGTAGGCAAGCAAAATATTGGGAATGTACAATTGTCAGTTGGCCAGGAAATGATAGAAAAAATTGATCACTATGAATACCTCGGATGTTACCTAAACAGTGAATAGGACATTTCAATCCACATCAATAAGCTCGCAATTACTCCCAGTGCCTTCAGTTTTTTTAGAAAAGTAGAAATATTGATCCAATCGTGCTGGCCTAATCAACCGGTATTCAAAGGTTCTTACTAAATAATTTTGGTATTTTATTAAATTCGTTACTGTGGCCCTTCCTTTCACAGATCCATGCTGGGCAACTGAAAGCATATTCCTAAAATGAGGAGTTATTATATTTGTTACTAAATAATTTAAAAAAATTGCTAAAAGCGATGCTTTATTGATAGGCCTGTAAATCAATATGTCAGCTCGATCACCAGACTTAAATATTGGGGTTAAATAACATGTCTTCCATTTAGAGGGAAAAGCACTAACTGACAGAGATAGATTGAATAAAGAACATATTCTCTCAGACAGGAGGAGTGATCTGGTAAGCCATCAGGTCAGCATCCTAAATTGTTATATAATTTATCCAATTGATTAAATACTTTTATAACTGAAAATGTGCAGGAGTATAATTGAGTATCTTTGGAATAAGTAAAATGAACATTTCTTTCACAGTGATCAACATAAGCAGACGTAAAATGCTGAGCAAATAAATTCACAATTTCCGCAGGACAGTCACCATGATTATACTTACATAGGCCTATCGAAGAAAATCTAATGACGCAGTAGCCATATTAAAGTGAGCAAATTATTTAAAGCAGATCTCCATTTATCATTCCTTTCATCGGACGGATTTATAAAATTTCACACAGCATAGCTAAAAGGTAAATTCGAGGATATAATAGATCAAAAATACGACACCCGTTGTTCCAATTTTCAGATTATAATTTAACTGGTTCACAAGCCAATAAAAACCATACCTCATCACTCTCACACACTAAAAACCGTAGGGGATACCAACCACCCATCGATGATCTTCCATAATTTTTTTAAAAAACTTCTGCCTTTTAGACCATATGAACAAAAGACGATATATATTTAGCGGGATAATGGATATGAGACTTCCAGTCATTTCGAACGTTCTGGGGGTTCGTTTTTTGACTTCTTTATTAGGGAAAGGATTAATTCTGGCAGTACAATTGGTCTTGTTATAATTTGTTGATGATTCCGGAGCTGAATAGGAGATTGATTAATCGTTAATTAATTGGCAGCATTTTGATTCTCTAGCGTTTCGATCCGTCGTCGCTCAAATATAAACGCATTCGATGCTGGTTTGTTCTTTAGCGTGACGATGTAATGATTTGAAAACTAGGCGATTTACTAAAGTGAAATTTGATAAAGACAGCGTGCAAAATGATACATTGCTTTTTGCTTTAAATATTTATAAACATAATACATTTTATTAAAAAGTAACTATGTAAAATTAAAAACAAATAATAGGATTAATTGGACTCGACATGAACACCAATTATTATGAAATTCCTGCAGACAGATATATTTATTCCCGTAGCAGGCAAAATTATCAATTCTATAGTAGTCACCTAGGTTAGGGTTTGGTACCTTCGGCAAAATTAACAACAACGAGAGATAATCAAAACGACGATCAACTGAATATTAAGAAATCATCTGGGAGAGAGAGAGAAAGCTGCCGTGCCTTCTTTGTCTGTTTTCAAGGAAAGTCATTTGCCCGCCAAATTCAAATTAACCATCTTTTTTTCTTTTTGTAGGTTCATTTAAATAATTACTCGCATATAACTCAAAATGTCATTTATTTGGTTATCTACCTTCATCAGGTGAGTACACCGAACTAACATCCAGAATACCACTAGTCTCGATTAAGGGTAACCTTATTTGTGATGTAGACGGAGTCTCTTCAATGGAAATTGGAACTGCATCCTTTCGAAGTTTATAGGATATCAGATCCAAATATGCCTCTCTTATAAAATTCCTACTACATATCCTCCTGCTTTCCAGAGATTCGCCCACATACTTCAATCCCAATTTCTCTTCACAAATACTAGGTCTGGAAATATAAAAATGCAGTGAATACGAAGGCATGTTTCTTAATCAAGCGTGAGCAAAAAGAAGATCAAAATTTATATACAGAAACTGTGGGCAACTTGGCAACCATGGGGAAAGCGATGACTACTCCATCTACGATTGATTTTCCTAATGAATGATAAAGAGACAAGTATAGTAAGTTACGTGAACCAAAAAGAGGCAGAGACCAACGAACACATTTTCAGAGCCAGTAACCCATCTCTCTGGTTATCTCTGCTACAACACAGTTTTACCGAAATAGAATTTTGACACTCGACGTACGTCTCGCCAACCATGATGCTGACATGGTTAGGGAAACGCGCGTCGAGTGTCAAAAAATATGTTTCGGTTATTTCTGACTTCATCAACAAGAACTTGTAGAAAATTCCTCCTTCTCAATAAGGGTCAACTGTCAAAAACAGCCCGTTTATCGTTAAACTTGTTCTATAATTTTTGTTAATATTAGAAAGAATCTAACCAATAAAATTCTATTATACTCAATTCTCCCAGTAGGCTTCTTTTTGATAGCCAATTTCATTTCAAATTATTGCTCTTTATAATTTATCATCGTATATCTCTAAAGAATTCAAGTGAAAAATACTTTTCCGTAAGCGATCTGGATCAGCTACACAATTGATATCGCTCATCAGAAGCGATTTTGCGATGCTGAATCCTTCCAAACTCATCTTTGGAGCAATTTTCGATATGTACTTCTAATTACAAAATGGCCAACGTAAATGAGGAAAATTTATTCGCCTGAGAGATACTCTATAGACTTGAGATTAATTACTTGTGATGTCCACCATTGGTTTCCATCATACTGAAGGCATGTTATGTAAAAAATTATCGAGATTTGCTTCCAGGTTGTAGACACCTCCGATCCTTAAAACTATTTTGATCAAAACGATTAGCTTAAGGGTCGTTTTGGTTGGGCGGTTTTGGCAAAAAAATTATTCCTTCCGAATCTGGGTAAATTTTCCTTGGATCTTCGTCTTAGAGTATCTATCTACTACTGAGTAGTTTGAATGAAGTCTACGGTTGATTTGAAACAAATCTATTCTCTTATATCCCTTAATCATGACTTTGGCACCAATCCGATCCCTCATTTGCCTTTAATTCCATGTTCCATTAAAAGTTAAAGCAGTTGTTCTTATTATTCGTTTCAAAATATATTTTTATTAGAGACGTTAATTATTATTGTTCATTGAATGACGTTGAACAACGAAACATAATTGAAGAAGATAGAAAACACATTGGAGGATTCCGCTTAGAAAAAGGAAATAAAAGAGAAGATATTTCTAAAGAATAAGCAGTCACCTTCTTTAAGAAACCTTCGAAAAGAAAGAGAGATGGAAATGCTTCGACCTTCAAATGATATAACCAATATCGGAGACGCAAAGGCATCACAATTCAAAATATGTTTGATACAAGCAGCGATCGCTGAAAGGAACAAGCTTATCAGAAAATCTTTTTTTCCCAACAGGCCAATAATTGCTAGCAAAACAAAAGGAAATCGATATGAAAAGAAAGAAGAAAAACTCGATATAAACATACAGAATAGGAAAAAGAAGAATGATAGATACAAATGAACGATGATAGTATGTATGTAATAAAGACAAAATGGCAGACGTGGCTGATAGTTTCAACACAATGCCTCATACATCTCGCTCAGATGAAAAAGGAAGGCTTAGAGAATATATCAGACATATTGATGATGGTCATAAAAGCAGATAAATAGAAGTGTAAGAGGAAAATTATATAACATCGGGAACGTCCAAGCAAAGAGGAAAATTAGTAGAGGAGGTGCTTCGAAAACTGATGAGCAGATACTAACGAAAAATATCTGAAAACTGATTCGATGCAGACCGACCTTAAGCTTCATATCGCAGTTATATAAACTTTCACTCGAATCACTACCAAGACAAACTAACCATCAAGTGTGGCATCTATTGACCTGTTAAGCAAGCTGCTTCAGAAAAGATTCGTCGCATAATGAAGTGAAATAAAAAAAAACATTTAAAATCTCACCTTTTCTGCTGCCGGGACCATGTCGAGCAGAATCGCATGGAGAGCACGAAAAGTGGCTATTTACGAATAGCCGCGGATACGACAACTCAGGAGCCTGACCAATAACGCATGGCCCTCAGTTTACTCATGTCTTTACGGTGCAATGAATTGCCTTCAAGTATTCTGTTGGTAAATAAATTTACAACTGGCACCGACCATCGTTTGTTAGGGCTAAAGTCAGAATAAATACTCGGAAGTAGAGAGCAAAGACGGTTGCACACCCACGTAGTACAAAATGGACTCCAGTATGGGACACAGAAGCATATCAGCAGGAAATAAAAACAAATTTGCAAAATATGGAAGAACAGATGGAGAACGAAATTG
This sequence comes from Pissodes strobi, assembly GCA_016904865.1. NCBI lineage: Eukaryota > Metazoa > Arthropoda > Insecta > Coleoptera > Curculionidae > Pissodes > Pissodes strobi. The sequence continues at coordinate 107,571 of MU184096.1, read as the reverse complement.
ATGTAGATGAACTAAATACGCAATTAAATAATATTCTAAAGGAAGCTCAAAGAAACCACTGCGTAAAAGCGAAAGCCGGTGGAGATAAACTAAGTCAGAATACGAAAAATCTTATGAACAGGAGAAGAGACATGCGGGATAAGTACACAACTAACAATGCAGCACTGAGGCAACTTAACAAAGATATCTCCAAATCTATCAGAAATGATATCAGAAAATAGAAGAAAGAACCGATAGAGTTATTGAAGACAACAAGAGCTTGAAGGTACTTAGGAGAGACCTTAAAGAGGGTAGAAAAAATATCTACAAACTCATAGATAAGAACGGAAACGTAAGAACAGATAGAGCGGAAATCCTAAACATTGTTGAAGAATTTTACAGAGAACTTTATAAAAAGAAGACCTAAATAATGCCCCCCCCCAATAACAAAAATTCAGAATGTTGGATCTGAAGATATTCCAGATATATCCTGCGACGAAATAACAACTTCGCTTGCAGAAATGAAAAGCAACAGGTCGCCAGGAGATGCCAACATAGTCATTGAATCTATTAAGGAGGGCGGTAAAACTTTGATATGTATCATTAAAAAACTTTTTAATACATGTCTCTTAAAAGGCACCACAATGGCATAACGCTGTAATAGTCATCATGCATAAAAAGGGAATATTGCTAGCTTACAAAATTACCGACCCATCAGTCTCCTATCACACATCTACAAACTTTTTATGAATGTAATAACGAAAAAACTCACAATCAAACTTGGCAGCTACCAACCAAAGGAGCAGGCTGGCTTTCGTCGTGGTTACGGAACAAACGACCAGCTGCCGGTTGTTAAATCTTCCATTAAAAAATGTGTTGAATACAATAAACCACTTATCCTAATGTTTGTAGACTATGAAAAGGCGTTTGACACCATTGACCAACAAAAAATGCTGCTGGCTCTTGCTGATTGTAGAATAGATCACCGATATATTAATATTATCAAAAATGTTTATGAAACAGCAACTTCATGTGTTACATTGCACGACGACACAGCAATCGAGCTTGAAGTTAGATAAGGCGATAATGTATCTCCAAAACTATTCAAAAACCTGCTCGAATATATGTTTAAAGATATAAATTGGAATGATTAGGAGTAAATATCAACGGTGAAGATCTGAATCACCTAAGATTCGCAGATGATATTGTGTTAATCTCAGAGAGAGCTGACAAAGAGGCATATATGCTTGGAAACCTACAACAAGCATCAGAGAAGGTCGGCTTAAAAATAAATACTTCGAAAACCCAGTTTAGTACTAACCTCGTAATTACCGGCGGGATTACTTTAGATGGACAAGAGATCGAACAAGTGTCCTCTTATAAATACCTTGCACATAAAATCCGCTTGAATAGAGATTACCAGACAACTGATGAGCTCCAGCGAAGAATAGGTCTTATTTGGGCTGCATTTGGGAACCTAAAAGAAATATTTAAATCGGACATACCAACATGTCTAAAGAGAAAGGTTTTTGATCAGTGTGTTCTGCCTGTCCTGACCTATGGCGCTGAGACCCTAACATTAACTAAAAAAACTATCAACAAAATAGAAATTACGCAGCGAGCAATGGAACGCGCAATGTTGGGGATCTCCCTGAGATATAGAGTTCCAAATGCAGAGATCAGGAAAAGGACTGGCGATGGCGTTGCAGTAAGAAGGATAACCAAACTAAAATTGAATTGCAATGACATCTGAGTGCCGATGGACTAGAAAAATCCTGGAGTGGAGACCCCCCCGGCACGAGGCTTATCGAAACAGAGGGCGACCACCAACTAGATGGGCGGATGATATCAGACGTATCAGGCCAAACTGGATGCAAACAGCGCAAACTAGATTGGAGTGGCATAATTTACGAGAGGCTTATATCTAATAGTGGACGCGAATGGGCTGAACATGATATGATTCTGGTGGTTTAGTGGTCAGGTGCTGTGTCTGTGATATGGCGGCTCGAGCTCGATTCCCATCGGTGTTATTCCTTTATTTTTTTAAAGTTATGTTTGTAGTTTCTTTTTCTTCATTTTGGGCTTGCCTTCGATTAGTTTTGTTTACTTTTTGTTGGTTGCGCCCCGTAGCCAGCGGAGGGCGATGCGTGAAGTGAAATATTAGACATTCTAAAATAGTAAACAAACCCTCTAAAAGTCCCGGCGTTATTGGTCATACTCATTACTTGCCGTTCCGCGACTAGCTCCAAGTAAAGTGGCTGATGCGCAGAAGAAGTGTCATAGTTACCTAACGGTGACAAAATTGAAATGGAACCACGGTCAGCTATGTGAAATATAATGGATCTCACTAATTTTTAAAATTATTTTTTGTGTCGACTATTACCATACAAAATTGCTATAAATTATATCAGTTTCCTTAAAAAGTTGGACTCTAATTAGGGTTGCCACCTTTTCTGATAGGTCAAGAAGCATAAGCCAGAGACAGAGGACTTTTTCAAGTGTACGCCAAAAAACGCTCATTTTGAGGCTCAAAATTAACGTGTTTGCGCGTTTTAAGCATAAAAATAGTATCAAATCAAATCAAAAATCTTTATTTTGTCAACTCACCTAGATGTTTACAATGTATTTTAAGTACTTATTAATAAAACATTGACAAAAAAGGGATCATCTCTCGATTAAGAAACCGCTAACACTAAGCCCTAAAAGAGCTTATGTGAGAAGACCCTTACAAAAATAAAGTTCATACAAGAAAAATAATACAATATTTGCAAAACAACCAAGTGGAGCAAACAGAAAAAACATGTGTCAACTTCAAAAAAAATAACAAATTTTTTTTTGTTTTTACGGGAGAGGGACGTCCTGCGGAGGGCTACGAGAGGAAGAAAACAAGAGACTAGGCATCGAGTTATATAAGGCTGAACTATCTAGTCGACGAGGGAAGCAAAAGAAATCTCTATAACAGTAGTTGTTCCTCAAGAAGCTTTTGTTTTATATATTTGGAAAAAGTGTAGATTGACAAACTTTTGGCCTCATCGGGGAGACCATTCCAATTTTTTATTGCTGAAAATACAAACGACTTCTGAAAAGCAGACGTTCTATGATGGGGCATAATGAACCTGCGTGTATTCCTTGTTCGACTTGAAAGTGGTACAAATCTTCTAGCCAAATAAGTGGGTTTTCCATTATTTATTACTCGGTAACTAAATAAATGCATGTGTTGTTTACGGCGATTAATCATATTTAGTATACTAAAATTATTTAAAAAGGGTGTAATATGACTTCTATAAGATATATTAAAAGAGAACCGCATACAGCTGTTTTGAATTTTTTGTATCGACTTTTTTATCTGCCAGGATAGTGAGTCTCCATACACTACATCAGCATAATCAAAAAGAGACAGAATTAATGAGTTGCATAGAAGGTATTTTTGTTCAGAGGATAACTTTTTTAAATCGGTAAATATTTTTAAGACGTATATAAGCCGCGGTCAATTGGTTTTTAATATGGAAATCAAATGAGATAGCACTATCAAAGGTAACCCCTAAGTTTTTCGCCTGCTGTACTATGGGAATAGTTTCATTATTAATGGCAACATTTAAATTGTGTTCAATATGTTCTCTTATAGCTTTATTTTTATTTAGAATGATAATCTGGGATTTTGAAGAGTTAAGTTTTAAATTGTGATCATGGGCATAAGAAGCTATATTACTTAGATCTGTGTTTAATTTTTGGTTAATATCAAAGATATTGTGTATATTTATTGGAATATGTAACTGCCCATCATCGGCAAACTGTTGAAGCTTTGAATGCTTAATATTTTTTACCATGTCTGCCACATAGATAGAGAAAAATAACGGAGATAGTACAGAACCTTGCGGGACGCCCTGGTTTATTGGCTTAAAATCTGACCTATGAATACCCGATGTTGTTTTAATCTCTACACAGTTGTATCTATAATTTAGTATGTTTTGGCAAAGAATATAGAAATTTTGTGAAAACCCAATGTATTTTAGTTTGGCTAATAACATTTTATGACTTATTGTGTCAAAAGCTTTGCTAAAATCTAATAAAGTCAAACACGTGCTGTTTCCATTTTCTTCGTTAGTACGAACTTCATTTAGAATATTTACCAAAGCTGTAGTGGTACTGTAGTTTTTTCTGAAACCTGATTGGCACTCTGGAATTAATTTTTTGTTATCGACAAAAGATGTTATTTGTTGGCAAATAAACTTCTCAAATATTTTAGAAGCAGCAGGCAAAACACTAATTGGTCGGAGATCTTTAAATTCTTTAGGATTTGAAACTTTTGGTAACGGCTTTACTATAGCTTTTTTCCAAACAGAGGGGTAAGTGCTTTCCAATATCCATGTATTAATAATATTTATTAATGCGCCGGCACAGAAAGGTAGGCATAATTTTATATCTCTGATTGAGATACCATCTACTCCAACGGCATTTGAGGAGATAGATTTTATTATTTTATTGAGATTTATTTCATCTATAAGGGAAAATGCTAATGTGTCTGCAATTAATTTATTATTATTGTAAAATTCAACAAGTTCTTCAGAAGTTGTGTCTGAAATATTGTCTGTTTCTTGAAAGTATTTATGTATTTCATTTGCGTTTTTTAATTGGTCTGGTATGTCTGTAACTGTGTTTTGTGTAATGTTTAACTTTTTTGCAGTGTTCCAGAATTCTTTACCATTTTTCTGTGTAAATGATTTAAAGTATGAAATTTTTTCTCTCGCTAAAGCATGTTTAGTGAAATTTCTAAGCTGTCGGTAGTAAACTAAATCTCTCTCGTGCCTAGTTCTCAAATATTTTTTATGCGCTTTATCCCTTAACTTAATTAGTAGCTTTATATTGTCAGTTAATCAAGGTATAAAGGGTTTTTCTTTTATTAATTTAGTTTTGAGTGGGGCATGTGCATTTAAAACATTACCTATAAAAGTGTTGAAAACGTTCACTTTTTCGTCTAAGTTTCCCGCACGATACACCAAGTCCCAGCTACATTTTTGACCATCAGTCAAAAATGTTTGCATATTGATATTTTTGTAATCCCTATAATTAATTTTTAGTTGAATTACATATAGATGGTATTGAAAAAAGATGTAAAAACTAAGTTGTGGTAAGTATATTTCATTACCAGTCCGGAAACTAGGCTTTTCCGGTGCGCGCACGGAAGTCGTGCAAGCACAGGAAAAGCTGTTTCTGGACGTGTAATGAACGATATTTTTCATAATACCTCTGAAATCAAGACATAAACATAAAATTATTATAATTTTACGTATCCAAAATTATGTCATAATACATTTTGTATTCAAATGAAAGCAAACGTCAAACTTGCAAGACAAGCAAGACAGGTATTTATCTAATATTCATCAAGCGTTGCTATGGAAATGTGTTTGTATGCTTTGTTGTAATTGAATAGGCAGCTAATTTTGAAGTATTTGTGACAAGTAATGTCAGAATAAATAAAATAATTTTACTTTAAATTAGACTATTGACGCTAAAATGTTCTAAATTAATCTTGTAGATTGAATCGCTGTATAATTTTAACCCAATTTATTATACTTTATGCTTATTCTGTGACTAAATAACTGCAAATTTAGCACTTAAAAATCAGTGAACGGGAAAACTTTTCCCGCTCCCTAATTAGGGACCGGGAAAAATTTTTCCATGCCCGGAGCGAAAAGACTTACTTTCTTTGCTCTACAGAGACGTCGAAAATGATAGTTTCCAGAGTGGTATTATGAAAATTAATTTATTATTTTTTTTTAGAAATTTTCTTGCTTGACAGCTACATCTTAAAGTTGTTTATCATCTTTAATCAAATTAAAACATTGTTGACAGTTTTCTTTGAAATTAATATTTATTATCAGTTCGGCCCGAATTCAAAAACATCTGCTTCTTTCATCCCTCCACTTTGTCTGAGATGCAGAAAAATTTTATCTTAAAAAGCAGAACTTGCCGGGATGCTCAGAAAATACTAAACACGAGAAAAAATGTTGGGAACATCTGTTAATTTTTGAAAAATACAATTCCATTTTTGTGGTGTTGAATACTCTTTACAAACAACTTGGAACAATTCATAACATCTATTAGTTTCCGAAATTCATTACAAAGCTGATCCATATCTAATTTTAGATTGTCGTTTTCAATATATAGAAACAAATATTTTCAGTCAGTATATGAGGGAAGTCCATTTTTTAAATTAAGTTTGGAAACTATAAGTTGCCATTTTTTTTCAGAGAAATTAAATCGTTTATTTATAAATATTGAAGATTTTTCTAAAAAATGATTCAATTTATTATATTTAAATAAAGGGCGGCGTTCAAAATTTGAAAAATTGTCAATGTAAGGGATGCTTTTTAGGCAAGAAAAACGCAAGAATTTTAGCCTTTAACGAAGGACTGTCCTTCCGGAGGAAGAATGGGTGGCAACCCTAGTTCTCATTAATTAGATGTTACAATCCAACATTTAAACCGTAGAAATGAGGAAAATAAAGTTAATAGCACTTCTTCTGGGTCGCTCTCATCGAACCATTTGCCAAAGCGAGAGAAGCATTTGGAATGCATTTAATTTAAACACAAATATTTATCTGCATTCTTCTTACCAACTGAAGTAGAAGTAACCGAAATTAACACGTGAAAATTCGCACCCTGACACAAAGAAAGCCGATCCCCGTAATTACATTTTTTTAATAGTTCGCCGCTAATTTGTTAGCGCTTGCACACCAATTCGTAACGTACGACGTAACTAATAGCAGATAATGAATACATGCGCGTATTATTACACCTAAGAGCATCGTTTGGTCTGTTTTTACTGGATGTAGGAGGATGTATCGGCTTTTTCAGCGGTACCAAAAAGCCTGATAGAAAAAGTAAACTGACAAATTTCGTAAGAATTACAAATTAAATCTATAGATCCATTTTATTCACTGCCTGGATGAATGTAATTTTTCGTCGACAGTAACGATAAGTGTGAAATTAGGCATCAGGAAAATGAGAACCTTGAATGCTAAATACGTCTAGAAATTTTTGATTTTTCAACACCATATTAATTTTTTGCTTTCTATAAGCAGCATTGCTCCTGTAGCTCCACTGCTAAAGAGCATCTTCATATTGAGTTGGTTATTTATTTTAAATACGGTTGCTAGTAATCTATTTTATATTAAGTCAGCAAAATCGTTGGCCATAGTGTGAAAAATTCACCTAGAACCCTTAGGTCTAAAGCAAAAGTTGTTATGTCTCTATTATCAAATTTCGTCTCAAATTAAATTCTTTATTTCTTCGACCATCATAGTTTTATGGAAAGCAGGTCACGTGTTACCAATCTTGGTTATTTAGCTCAATTTAAATGTTCCATTTTGGATAATCAGGGTCAAGTCAATGAAATCTATACGGATTTTTAGAAAGCGTTCGATCAAATTGATTTGTACATATTTATCCTAAATTAGAAAAAATGGGGTGGCTAGAAAACTGCTCAGTTTACTATCTTTTAGAGAGGCAAGTCGGGGTCGAAGGCTTTAAATCTTTTGATTATAATATGGTTAAGTCAGGAGTTCCCCAAGGTTCAATCCTGGCCCCTTTGCTCTTTTTATTATTATCGTTTGTTGTTCTTGTTTGTTGACTCCCTTGCACGGGGGAGGAATGGCACTGCTACGAGGTAATTTGCCAGCATGCCTCTCTTCTGGCGCTTAGTTAGAGGCAGGGCGACTATCCTGTATAATTTACACGTTGTTCCACTGTGAGGGGACTATTTGGTGGGAACCTCCAGTAAGACCCAGTGTTCCCCTGAAAATTCTCGATTTTTTTTCACCAATACAAGCTAATGAACGTGCACGACTAGGTTCTTATGCAAGGAGGTCTCGCACACTGTAGTTATGATCGCTTTCTTTCAGAGACTCCAATTCTCCGCAGGATATACCCCCGACCACCGTCAGGCTGCGCTACCACGTACTGAAATAAAACCAGGAGTTCTAGTAGGAATCACCCTCCACTACGCGATCCACCCCTTACACCTTCCAGCCGTCACAACTTTCCAGACTCCCCTCGAAGGATTAGAACACGTTTTCTAAGTAAATCAAACTAACCATCAAACCCGTGCCGAATTCTGTAATCCGTTTCCAAGGTGTTCGTTCTTCGTCGGCAGGACCGGAAGTGATTTTATTATTATTTATAAATGTCCTAGCAGACTGCCTATCGTGTCACAAGCTTTTTTTTTGTTGATGACCTAAGAATGTTTTGTCATATTTAGTCCATTGTGAATGACTGTGAATGTCTTCAGAATGAATTGAACAATTGGCTACATGATGCCATAACAATAGACTTAGCCTTAATATATAAAAGCGCTTTGCAGTCCCAGACTACATAAAAAAACCTCTCTTAAAATATAGTTATGGAATAAAAACTCAGGAGCTAATTAGATGTAACATTATAAAAGATCTTGGTCTAAACTTTGACGAATTATTTAACTTTAATACTCATTTGCTAAATACAATGTTGTCTGCATCAAGATCATTGAGCTTGATCTTAAGAAACTGTAGAGCATTTGAAAGCCAAAGGCCGTTAGAGGTGTTTTTCTTCATTTGTTAGATCCAAATTAGAAAATGCAGTAGTTATTTGGCACCCAATACATCTGGCTTATATCAATGGTTAGAGGCAAGGCCCTCCCCAACAAGACAAGGCCCTCCCCAACAAGGCAAGGCTCTACCCACCAGGCAAGGCCCTACCCACCATATCGAACAGCAAAACTACCATGGTAGAAGTCAAGTTTCATCACCCTGATATTCGTAAAATCCTTAAAGAATTAGATAAGCAAAAGGCATCAGAACGGGCGGAATACCTGCCATCGTCTTTAAAACCTGCGCCAACGACCTCACACCCGTTTTTTCCAGGCTTTTTTCTATGTCTTACCGAAAAGGGATTTACCTATCTGCTTGGAAAGTCGCTCGAGTGCAACTTATTCCAAAAAAGGGAAAAAAAAAACACGCCTTCAAACTATCGCCCAATAATCCTGTTTACAGTTTTGCAGATGACAGTACCCTTGACTCCCAGCGACTGAGACTTATCACCGCAGACAAGAGCACAAAAGCTAGGAGCACTTTATAGAGCAAAAAATGTATACACCTCATCAGCTTTTACTGCTCTATAAGGCCCAGATAAGACCATCTCTGGAATATTGTTCCCATGTGTTAAGCTGGCACCCAAACACTTGCTCAAAATATTAGATTCCATACAGAGGAGAGCAGTCCGTCTTGTGGATGACCCATGGTTGACTAAAGAGATCTATAGCCTTCTGACATCAGATTAAGATTTTGATACGCATTTTACATAAAAGGGCACTCTTGGTAAAAGTCACCGTTTCTTTAGAAATTGGTTAATAACAATAATTTATGTCCCAAAATTAGTTGTGGTAGCTGAAGTAGTTCCGAAGCTATAAAAAGAAAACTAGTTTACGAAGGCCATCTTGAAAGGGCTTGAGCTCCCTGAGGTAGCGTTTTTAAACCCATGTTCATATCAAGTTTTGTTTCTTACTAATGTGTAAACATCTTACGCGGCGGTATGAGGGTAAATCTCGGCAAATGGGTCGGAAATGTGGAGACGGAAATGTGAGGACTAAAATGTGGGGACGGAATGTGTAAACTGATGTGATATTATAATCCGTGCGCATTGAGGAGCAAGCTAATCCAGGACGGCCTCGGTTGCAACGGCTCAAATGGCGCTTCTAAAAGGCTAGCCGCTAGGGCGGTATTAGATTTTCATCATATTATATTCGCAGTGTATTTGGATCCATAGCACAGCTTATTTTAAATACACGGTTGAATTTAAAATGAATTTTCGCTCCAAAATCCACGGCAAATTCGTCCGATGCCACGGCTATCGGCCTAAAAAAGTTTCGGATTTTTATACAATTTTGCCATTTAAAATCGTTTTTAACCGAGTTTTAGACGATAAAAAAGCATATTTTAAATTAAACGAACTGTCAAAAGTATTATTCAGATACCCAGACGTTTAAAACAATAATGAGTCATGGCCCTCTTCTAAAATTTGGTTATTGACTTTCCCAAATAAAAGGATGCCGGCCCAAGATGACTAGCTGGTATTGCTGGTAGTGAATAAGCTGTGTCCATAGGTTGATGTTATTCCTGGTGGCATTAGATTTTCGTGGCGAATTTATGCAGTGAATTAATCCACTTCGATTGAAGCTGCCAGTAAGTATTATTAAAGAATCCTAACTAATATTATAAATGCGAATAACTAATGTTATAAATGCGAACGTGTTTGTTTGTTTGTTCTTCACGCATAAACTTCTCAACCGATCATCATGACATTTTGTACAGACATTTTCAAGAGTATAGTAAAGGACATTGAACATTTTTAGCTTTTACCCGCGGCTTTTCTCTCGTTAATTATTAATTTGGATGTGTAAACATCTTACGCGGCGGTATGAGGGTAAATCTCGGCAAATGGGACGGAAATGTGCATGCGTATGGGGACGGAAATGTGTGAACGGCTGTGACATCATTACCATGCGCAGTGATTTTATGAGGGCTGTCTATATAGGATATGTTTACACATCAGTGTCTCGCTCGAGTACTAGCAGACTCGCTCATTTTTTTTCATGTGTACTATCTACCCTAGAAGTTTGTAATATCGTCACATTAACACCCTGTATTATATATTAGATTTTACAATTTCAATTGAAGACGGTACAATCTCATATCCTCCAGAATGAAATGTTCTTTCAAGGGTTAACCAACGTCATCATTTTGACTGATTTCAATAAAAAAAAAACAAATAACCAAAATTTAAAAAATAAATACATAAATCGACGGTGTTTTGGCATCAATTAAAAAAAAATTGAGCAAATCTGCTAGTACTCGATACACTGATGTGTAAACATATGTCCTGTATCGACAACATGGACATGTAAATCTAATACTGCCCTAGCGGCTAGCTTTTTAGAAGCGCGACCGTCCTGGATTAGCCTGCTCCTCAATGCGCATGGGTTATGATGTCACATCGGTTTACACATTTCCGTCCCCATTTTCCCGTGTCAAAAAATCTCGTTTTACATATATTTGGATTAGTTTTCCTTCGTGTATTATTTAACCATGTATTGGGGCTCATCTCTAGTTCTCAATTCCTATCGTGTCTCCACAAAAAGTAATTCTTTTGCTTCTAATATTATTCTACGCACAGTTGATATAGGCTGACTGTTTCAATATTGGTGCCAATAATGCTTTTTATCTGCCATCATATTAAAAAATATATTGTCAGAAACTAGTTCTAGTTGTTTATATTTGCTTAGACCTTCACCTGCTACAGGTACATGTCGTCATTGCTGCCACATCGTTGATTTAGGAGTGAAATGATAGCACTGATGGGTGAATTACGTCTCGTAAATAAGCTTTGATAATGTATTCTGAGTGAAAATAATAATATGTGCCTTGTTGTTTCAATTCATGTAAATGAGACATTCTCTATGCCTGCCTTCAGTATTAGAATGAGTAACAGAAGGGGTGGCCCTTAACGAGCCTTGCACTTAGCCCACCAATTGGACCCGTTGTGCCCCCAGCCCGCATTAGAGGACCTTCAGGATGCCGGTTTTCCTTAAAAAAGTCTTGATTCTGAGTCTTGCCCACGCGATGGCGGGGTATTCCGTAAGTAGATGGTATGGAGCCTCACCGTCCTCCATGAACCACTCCCCCTCCTCTGAAATTCTCAGCAGAGTCACGTGCCGTCTAAGCCTACTTTGCCCTGTCTAGAATCCTACCAGGGCTCTGGCGAGAATCTTCGCGGGCCCATGTATAGTGAGCCATGTCTGTCTTATCCCCGGAGCCGTCCGCCATACCTCTTTGGCCCAACCATCCGTCCATGCATCCAAAGTTCTTTGGCAAACACTCTGGGCGATCCCCACACAGGGATCAGGCGTGCGGAGCCTTCTCTGGCTAACGCATCAGCGGTCGGTACACCCGAATGTCCTGGTACCCAGACCAGCGTGACCTTGATAAGCTTTGCAAGTTCAATCAGCCAGTTTCTACATTCCCTTACCAACAAGAAGCGCGTGCGGACCGACCTCAGTGCCATGAGGGCGGCTTTGCTGTCGGAGCATGACTGCCTTAGAAAATTTTGCACACGGAAAACTCTCTCTGAAAGTGGCGCATTGCACACGATGTGCGGAAAACGATTTGCATACAGATATGTGATCTTTGCGTATGCATCTTTAAGTTTTTTGATTTTTGTCACAACAAAGTAAGAAATCTGCAACACTTGCTCGAAGGCGTACCTCCCTTTTCCAAAGTTCTCTTGAAGGACGTCTAAAATAATTTACTATCAGCTAAATCCCACGCAAAACAAATGATCTCGAGTTGGCCCGAACGAATTTCGAAGTCAATTTTAACTTCACGCATGCCCCTCTGCCCGCTTCGCTCGCTCCGAGGCGCAACCCAACCAAACTAACCAAAACTAACCCAAATTTACAAAAAGAAACAAACATAACCTTCAAAAAATAAAGAAAATCTGTTGCCACCGATGCACGGGAATCGAACGCGTATCGTCATATAAACCCAGAATCGTACCACTAGACCACAAGGCCTCTTAGAAGTATTTCGCTAGACCGTATACAAGGGTGAATAAGAAACTCGTTCGGGACGACTCGGGATCATTTGTTTTGCGTGGGATGTAGCTACTATTAAATAAGTTTAGCAATTTATGGCTCTTCTCTTCCGCGCGCTATGCTCGTGAGGAAGAAGACGAAGAAGGAGAGTTAATATTGCGATATTATCGTTGTTATTTCTGACCATCACGTCCATTTTCCGTATTAATTTGTCATGAGATAATTGCCAATTTATCACTGCTGTTTATATTTTCTCTCATATTGTCGGCAATATCGTCTCGTAAATGTATTTTACGTAAAGTGAGGTTACCCTTTTTTGAAAAGGGGTCCTTCCACGGGACTCAACTTTTTCGTTGGGACTGAACTTCCCTCCTCAGGGCTGAATCTCCATCCTCCGCCAGTTTTTTTACTAACCTAGAGAGTTTCTCCAAGTTTCATCCCCCCCGTTTAAAACAGTTTGTCGATTTGATACTGACCGCATTGTGAAGTGTAGCTTCACAGGATGCGCCAAAGCCCTATTGATGCCAGCCAAGTAGTAGTAGAAGTTGTGGACTAGCCACCAACCAGTGCCAGTGGATTCCACTTCCGTATGACCATTAGAAAACAAGTATTACCTATTTTACTTACCGTTATTTTATCGAACTTACCGTTAAATGACTTTAAATCGTTTATTATCTCATATCGTGTCTATTACCGTTCCTTATCATTGTTTGATTATCTAATCTCGACTTCCTTTATTACCGTATATAATGTATCCTAGTTAGTGTAAATGTCTCACTAACACCATGGTAATTAGCTGATTTATTTTGGTTTTTTACGTACCTACTTAAACGCTACGCTTTTACTGTAGTTTGCTGTAAGCCTTATGGCAGTAAACCATATTACCTAGCTTCTACTTTAGATTTTCGTCTTAATGCAGGTCACCGAAATAAGCTCACTTCGATTTCTCCTATCAAAGAGGGTCTCTTTGATCAGTTTGTTGTACAGATTAAGTGATTTGATTTGATGTGGTTAACTGTTTATTTGCCCTCTGATGGTATCGCTACCATCGGATTATGTTATAATAGTTTTTGATTTAGCAAAGTATTTCTTTTTTAAGGTGTTCTATGACTAAATGTGTTTAGTCAGAACTTTAAGGATTTAGATTTTAATTTGGGTTAGGTATATATTTTAAAAATAGGAATTGGGCAGTATTAATGATTTAGGACTAAAGATTAAGACTTAATAATCATATAATTCAGATTATACTTATTTTGGAGAATCTTCTCTTTATTTTAGATGCGATACCATAATCTCAATTAGAATTGGCACCTAGTTAATTTTCCTTTGTGCGGTTAGGTCTGTAAAAGTTTTTATTATTTAAATAAATAGCTTAATTTGGATCTTGATGTTTATTTTGGTATACTGAAGTCAATGCCATCAGGTTGAGTTTACACAACTATTTTCAGATTTCTTTATATTATTATATTGGGTATTTTTTGATAATCAAAACAGAAAATCTAGTGGCGCCTTCTCACAACTGTCAACAACTCTATGACCCATGCCTATAAATATTATTACCTCTGCAACTAAAAAACGTGTTACAGTGTGAAAAGTTTCTTTTTTTGGAAACTTGTTTAATATACTATTTCATGATTACCCGCTTATCAGCTCTCGATAATAATAATAATATTATGTCATAAGATTCCACATGCAGTTG
>MU184096.1:77412-92869 GCA_016904865.1 Pissodes strobi | reverse complement strand
TGAAAAGTATTACTTTTCCTCCATATAAAATAATATACTATTTATATGTTCAAGCGTTTACGATAAATTTTTTTTTCTTCAAACGTCAGTAAATCCGTCATTACTCGACTGTGTAGGCGGCAGTGAAGTTTCGTTTTTCCTCCGCCGGAGCTTTACTTTTCACTTTTCCGCCGGCGTAGGTAAAAGTGTTATCATAGCCACATAGATACAATACAAACAAACATCAAAATAAGCGTCAACAACTCAAGAGTTATTAAACTAAAATTTGTATTTATCACTCAATGTGTGACTGCATTTCTAAAAATCACTAATTTAGGAACAAATTGGTTATTATTTAATCGAACTTACCCAATAACTGCTTATCAATACGGAATTAAAACGCAATCGAACACGCAGTTTTTAAAATATAATTATTGTTGACAGTGTCCACTGACAGCTTTATGTTACATTACTATAGCAACAACCTGAGCCTATTCACCGACACCGCACCGGTCTAAGCCGCCTTGCAAACCCACTTATCTTTAATAATAATAATTATTACTATTAAAAAGCGACGTTTTTGCATTAATTTGTCGACATTTGAAGAAAAAACAGCATATTTTATTTGGAGGAAAAGTTACTTTTCATGGCTTGTTCTCTATTACCAGCCTCACTCCGTTCGGCTGTTAAACACGAGCGCGCCATGAAAAGTATTACTTTTCCTCCATATAAAATAATATATTATTTCAAGAAAGCAAACTTCTAGAGACTATAAAACGAAATGGCAATATTAGCTAAACTTTTGCATATTAGAAAAATTGAATTTGCTTGCATATAGGAAAACCAATATTTCATAAAACAAAATCGGCAAATTATGTATAGATCGGCATTTTTAAATATAAATATACAAGTTCAATAAACTACAATATTGATATTTTAGGTAAACTATTAGAAGACAGGACCGTCTTATACATAAATAAGTTTGATAAATAAGGAACTATGGCTAATTAATATAAAGACAGGGCCGTCTTTTAAATATTATAGAATAACTAGTGTATATGATTCTAGAAAGAAATAAGTTCTATAAACTATTTTTTTTCTCGTAAATCTAGAATTAGAATTGTAAATATTACTGAGACAATTTATAAAATTATGATAAAAAGGTGATAATTCAAATATTAACTTTCATGGGGTGGACGCATCCCATATAGGCTGAATCTATAGCAATTATTCAAAGCAAGCAAGATATCATTGCAATACAAATATAAGAATTTTATAAAAAGTCGATAAACTAAACGTTGATCGACTAATAGGCACCTATTAGCCAATAAACGGCATAAATAAATATTGCTAAATATAGTCGTAGAAATAGAATTAGAAAATTTAATATTGATAGGTAAAATACTATAGAAAATATTATAGAATTCTACATACTAGTTGTTATTTGTATTTTGAAAATCTAGAATTAGAGTTTTAATAGTTAAGCCAATTTATAAAAATAATTTTCTTTTTGTTACATGTATACACCAAGCATCAGTGGAGGTCCATACTAGTTTCTCCAGCAGACTGTCATGGGTAAACCCACCCTGTCCTAGTTTGAACTTGAACTTGGAAATTATTATATAAACATTAATGGCAAACTGTAAACAATGCGAGCAAGCAAAGCGAGCGACTTTCAACCTTAAACATGCAACGTTCAGCAGATAATATGATATAAATACACTAGCAAACCTTCAGTTCAGCAGACTTTGTGTCTCACCTAAACCTGAGTCGTCTTGCTCGAGCGCATTGCTCGCGGACTCAATTTCCTTACCTGAGTTGTCTTGTTCGAGCAGATTGCTCGCGGACTCTATTCCCTTACCTGAGTCGTCTTGCTCGAGCATATTGCTCGCGGACTCGGGGGTTGCATTCCCTCAGTATTACAAGTCCAATCTACACGATATTTATTAAAAGATAATTGGTAAAGTAAAAATCAGTAAAGTTCAAGTGCAAACTTTAAGCGCACACTCTAATTGGAAATTTAAGTGAATCTAACTCAAACTAACTATAAATGAAACACAACACAACCTCTTAAGAAAAACTATATTTCTAAAACAGTGACCAAAGACTTAAGAAAAATTCATAAATATACCTCAATCGAGAAAGCATGCGCACCTTAGTACTTGGGTATAATATATAATCTTAGCAACATTTCTGACCCATAAATATTGTTAATCTTTTCTCGTTAAGTTTGACCAATATACGTTGTTATTGTTTATCCGAAGTGCTTTCTTTATCATCTCTTCTCGACTGACGTAGAGCGATTTCGGATCAGAGCTACTCTCCCGCACGCTAATCAAGGATAAAAACAATTCGTGACAATATGGAAAATAACTGACGGTTACCTATTGGCAACACTGATAAATCCGAATTATTCTTCAGTTTACAGGGCTAGTGATGTAATGCGCCATTTCCCAAAACCAAATTGATAATTTTATGTAGTATTTGCCCGACATTTTCAAATAAATAATATAAATAGAGCAGTTTAGGTAAAAGCAGTTGTTTATTACAAACATATTTTATTCAGAAAAATATTTTCTTTTAATTTAAATCTAACATATACAACGTGATTTATAGAAGTTGTTTTTCGGGTATACGATGTAAATTACAAAAATGCACTAAAAGTAAATTGATATACACACTTATTTTTTCAATCTCTGTAGGCCTAAATTATAGGAAAATCCTTTCTTGTTCGATTAAGCTTTCGAGATTTACTTATCTCTTCCTGAGAACAAACTACATTTTATAAATTAATCTAATAGTTTACCTAAAAATCTAATCTTTAGCTTGAAAGCCGCCAATGTGAGTTGAATATGAACACACAAGTATGAGAAAGGAGAGGGAAAACTTACCACAGCTACAGTAACAACCATAACAAAATGATGCTCAAAAACTATTACACTGATTTTTTCAAATAAAATTCCTTTTTGGGGAAACAAAAACATATATAAATTGTCGTACCTATATACGGTTCGTATTGAATATACTTCGTTGATATTTCGTGCGATTATGAAGGAAACAGAATCCGTTTGCTTGAGCTCGTAATTGGTCCTTTAGAGAGAGACATCGTAAAGCGCATTTACAACAACATCAGCCTTGTATAAGTGTGATATAGGAGAAAATACATTCACTTGCCCTGCGCTTGAAATATTGGTAGATATTCTTATATAACCAAATACTTTAGCGAGGTATTTTGAAAAGTACAAATTTAAGAAGGAAAGGACTTCCACTTCGTTATCGGTCGAATCAACACGTGTAGGGTAGCGACTCTTTTATCACCATTTTAGGAAACGCGTGGCAATCGTTCAGGGTTAGTTTGGTCTCTCCGAGGAAGAATCGGACCTGTTAGAGCATCATCTGTGCTATTTCATGTTATTTTTAGCCAGGCAAAATGCCCTTTCAAAGCCGGTAATCAGGCCGGATATTCCCGTTGGACCATTTTGGTCCCAGGTATACTTAGAAGGAAAGGACTTCCACGAGAGAGTTATGGGAAAATGTCTATTAGCCGCGCCAATCGCATATAAGCAAAACCGACTCAATAGCAAGGCCTTCCCTTGAAGTTGTAAGCAATGATAATTGTAAAGATAGAGTTTTAATTTGTTTCGTAGCTATTTTGATATTCATATTTTTGAAATGGTTAGTGAGCTTACATGTTTATGATATATTTTTTTGCGTTATTAGTAATATTACTTATCCTATCATCAATAATTGTTGTTTGATCTATTGAGATTAACGTATTTAAAGACGGAGGATGGGAAGACCTTTCTGTTATATTTTCCGGAATTTTTTACTGGGTGTTAAAGAGAAATTTATTTATTAGTCTCTCTGAGTGGAAATTGTCCAATAATAAGCTCTTCAACTGTGTGATCTCTGAAACCATGGTGTGTAAGTTTGGTTGCTCTACCTCTCATCCCTAGAACTGGTCAATTTTTGTTTTCATCAGATGATGAAATAACTTATTAATCTATTAAAGCAATGTGGTTTTCTATATTATTTTATTTTCAATTCTGGTCACGGAAATGTCTAGAAAAAGGATGCTGTTGTTGATTTCCTCTACCACAGTAAATTGGATTTATGAATTAAAGGAACTAAAAATTTCTAAATATACTTCTATTCAACCTTCACTATTCAATCACTCACCAGATCAATCAGTGCATAAATAATCAGATGGTGATTTTTAAAATTCCATGGGTGTACCAAAAATTTGTTTATAGTATTTGTTATTAAATATTATTACGTTTGCCTCATAAATGAACTTTAGAATAGTGTCAAAGGCAGAAAAATCTGGATTCCACGATTGAGAGATGGCATCTCCTTTGTCACGTAAACTGCTTAAAATGACTTCTAAAGGAAGGTTTGTAAATAGCGGAACTACATCAAAGCTTACATTCATATACTCATTAGGAAGTTGGTAGTTATTAATAAATTATAACATAAAGACATCAGAAAGTTTGAAGAGCTGAGATACAAAGTTTCAACAACAGCAAGCACCAATACCTTCACCTTACATCCATACTAAATAGCAGTAGTCAAGCATTCCTATGAGATCAAATATGGGAAAAACGATTGTCCAGAATAGAAACAGAAGTCTACAAGCTAAATGCATACCTAAGCAACAAAATCCATTTTCTACTGTGGAGAGCTATTATAGATAATGTATCGTTCTGGCGCAAGCAATCTGAGGCCAGTCTTAAAATAGAGCACTTGGCAAAAGTTTCAATTTTACATTAGTTTCTAAAAGAACACCCATAGAAAGTATCATTTCCAAGGTAGAAATAATACTACCTACACATTAAACCAGAAGAGGAAGAGGCAGGAGGTCACACGTGTATTGAAAACAAGCCGACCACCATGACCAAATTTAAAACCTGATGAAGTCTATTCCCTTGAAACTCTCAAGAGCAACAGGATAAAAACATACTTCCAGCAAATGAAGAAAACGCAATTGTCGTGATGAACACCGATGACTACATGAATGAAATGGCAGACAACCTTAAAGAATGAAACGTATAGCAGTAGGAAATTCTTCTTTGTAGGTAGAAATAGCATAGTCTGTTATAACATTGGATCACAAGTATTAAGCCAAGGTCAATATAAACAAAGTGTAATTTAGCAAAATTCGTAATATGCATGCTTAATTTAACATGCTCATCATGATAGATTTTATTTCAGGATAATTTTGTACTTTTGATTGGCTGTTGCTCATCGGAAAATAATATATGAGCTATTTCGATATGCAATATTCAAGTGATTAATAATTTTTTTTCAGTTGTAGGTATATTTGCAATAAAATAATGATTTATAGTATTTAAGATAATAAGTATGAAACATAGCTCACAAGTGTAAATTGATAATGGTTAGTGGTTAGTATAGTACAAAAAATAACGATTACACCAGGTGAGTCAATATTATTTGCTTACATGCTATATACATTTTTCAGTATTTGGGTGGACATATGGAAGAATTGGTTCAATATTGTCACAGACAAAGTCGTCTCTGTGCTCTTTTAGAGAGTGGTAGAGTATGTAAACTCGTTTCATTGTCTATTTACGTCTCCGAATGATATAATAATCAGAAGGGCTTAATACGCATGTCTTTTCGCTGGCTTCAATTATTTTGACATTAACGATGATTTATTTAAATAATTATTTCTTTTTTCCTTTATTATCATTAATCTATTTTCTAACAACGTTGATAATTGATTAAATCACATAGATTGCAAGCTTTTGGTAGTGTGACTAGTTAAAATCATTTTTATTTATGATTTTAGTAGGTTCTCTTGCGACATCGATGTTGATGACTGCCGGACCTCTCCGAATGTACATCGAAGATGGTAAGCTTCTGTTTATATTACAAAATTTCGGCGCGTTTCTCCATATTTTGTACGTATATACATTTCTTCTCTACATATATCTTTTTTTATGTCAGTGGCGCGCACACACCAAAGGCAGATCCGATAGCGCTCGAAGAGCGGTGTGTGTACGAAGATGTTGATTGACACGGTTCTTGCATACTTAGTTGTAGGTTTTAATTACGGGAAAACAGATGCCCTGGGTACCGAATATTGACTATTAATATTCGGTGCCCTGGGAGTGAGTCCCACAGTGATGCAGTGCGCCAGACAAAGAGTTCTTGTAAAGTGATGTTCTAAGTGTTTTTAGTTATGACTGTCTGACAGGCGTTGCCAGGAGCGGGATGAGGCGGGCCAAATCCTAGGAACATCTGCCGTGAAAGTATCTGTAAAACAAGAATATCTCGGCCACATGTCTGCGGTGTTCCAGACTATCCAAATTCCGGGTCGACTCCGGGTGGCCGACGAGACGCACAGCTCTCTTCTGAATGGAATCCAGCAGCTTTAGCTTTAGCTTTAGCTTTAGCAACGTGGTCATGTCAGGACATGTTGCTGTTGACCGAGACACCTAGTAGTCCGATTGACGAGGATGAAGGAATGGTCGATCCTGCTATAATGATGTCAGGGCTTGCCGTATTGGCCCTCTTGGTACACGTGGCTGCTTGGGTCTTTGCTTCCTTGGACTGGACCAAATTTTTGTCGCCCCAAGTTTAAACTTTCTCCAGGTCTTGATTAATTGCTGTAATCTGCTCTAGTCTGCGGTGATAAGTCGCAGTCACTGACAAAGGTTTTTCTGATCTAAGCTGGGAGACAAGGATACTGTCATCTGCAAAACTGTAAACAGGATTAATCGATTCGGTCAGCAGATCATTAATATAGATGAAGAATAGAGTTGGTGAAAGCATTGCGCCCTCAGGCACACCCGCGTTAATGGTGGATGAGTCTGAGATGTGCCCATCAACTGCATCGTGCAGAATTCGGTTTTTAAGGAAACGGGCAAGCCAGCTGCAGAGAGAGAGAGAGAGGCCGGCAGTCCGAAGGTCGGCCGTTTGTTGAGCAATCCATCATGCCAAACTCTGTCGAATGCTTTCGAAATATTCAACGCATTCGCTCGAGACTCTCCGCAGTTCTCAATTGTCCTACTCCATAATATATGAGTGATATAGGCCTATATATCTCCTGTCGTTCTCTTTTCAGAAAGCCGTATCGATTTATCGCTGATTATTCTATTGTTCTCGAGGTACTTGAGTAAGTTTCTGTGTTTGATGTTGCTATAAAAATTAACTCTATATTATACTTGCTTCAGGTTTCCTTTATTCTACGTTTCCTAAACCAAATGTCTTATGACATGATTTTTCCTGTAAGGTGCTGATATGAGACAGTTGGTTACAACATTCCTTGTATACTTTCTGCTTATATCTTCTTATTCTAATATTAATATCTAGTTTGATATTATCCATTTGCTTCCAAAATTAAAACTAATATATTTCCTAGTTACTCATATCTTTATTTTACCCCTTAATTTCTCTTTTATTCTGAAGTGTTTTTACTATGACTTTCCCAGTACAGAACTAGTTGTTAACACTTGCATTCCCAGTTATAACCTTTCTTTCTAGCAACTGGCATTTTCTTTCTTTCGTTCCACAATTTTTCCTTTTTTTCTCTCTAACAGGCATGTGTTTGTTCTGTGATTTTTTTCTAAAGTACTTATGATATGATTAACACCTGCATTCATTATGTGACTGGTTTTACTTTTCCCCAAAATTGCTAACCGATGTCTTCTATTTTCTCCTTGTTTCTAATTTCATTATTCTTATTTTCTTGGTCATATTGTTTCCTTTTTTCCCATTTTCTGTGTCTTCTATTTCACGTATATTGAACTGTAAATTAGACTCCTTATTATCTAGCACACTATCGTTCCCTGACACTTCTTTATGACTATGGACCTTCTCTTTGACCTTCGCCCTTAATTAGTGAATTCTCTGTCCATGGACCATTGTATGTAAAATTCTTAATACGTGATGGCGTACATGTCACTTTTATTTTGCTTCGCATCTTTATTAACTCCTAATTTACTTTTTGTACCTCTCAAGATTTCATAAGGCCCAGATATCTTAGAAGCAATTTTTCATTGCGCCCCACTTGTTTGTGTTTTCCAGTCACTTCTTCTTATATATTTATAGTTTCTAGTTTCTTTTTAGTTTCTGTTTGTTTTTTGTAATTGCTTAGTTTCTGGTTATTTTTTACATAGTTTTTGTTTTTATTTTATTTACTATTTGGTTGCTTAGTTTCTGGTTTCTTTGTATTGACTTAATGCCTCTTACAGTATGTATGTATTCTAAACTTATAATTTTACCGCACTTTTTTCATCAAAAATTACTAGTGGTTCATCTAGTTCTACGCTCGTTTATGCCCATAACTCTTATTTTTTTGTAATTCCATTCCATTCTATTGTGCCCTTTGCACCATTACTGAAATTTATTTGGTTCATTATTGTCCTTTCCTGTTTCTTTCTGATTATTACGTGGTGCCATCTTGTTTCATTGATCCTTCCTACTGATATTTCGTTTCTTATCATCTAAACTTCTTAGTAGTCTTAGTAGCATCTTGTTTCTCTATGTTGATAATATTTCATGACTGAACGTGTAAATTCTACAGAAGGATGATTTGTTCCAAAAATCTGAAGAGAAGGTGCTACAGTTGTGGGTCTTGACGACTATAAATTGGGTTTGAAAATTTGAAATTTGAAAGTACGAAAGTGTACTTTATTTTGAAGAAATTTCTTTTTACCGACCGTTTATGTAAGGATGGCCCGGAATCACAACGGTATTTCCCAAAAAATGGCTTGGGAAAAAATTAAGATACACTCGTTCTGTGTACGAGAGTCACAATTGTGATACATGTAAAGAGGTTGAATAGAATGTATTTTTATAGCGAGTATAGAAACGTATCTTTGATTAGGAGTCAGAATGGAGCTTCCAACAAGTGGCACTATAAATCAGCATGGTGCCTCCACCACGTGGCACTAGGATCAGAACGGCGCCTTCGCCAAGTGTCACAGAAAAAGCTTTTTGCGCTAGTTAACTTTGTGCTCGTTTAGGTTGCGCAGCTCAGACGGTGATAGATATTGTAAACTAGCTTAATTGAAAACGTCTCGGAATGCTATAATAACCAGAAGGGTGTGATGTATCTTCGTTAGGGAGCAGCTAAAGATGACGAGTCCTTCTCAGACTTAGGTTGATTTGCTTTTAGTTTACTTTAATATACTTCAAGTTAAAAACTAACATATTTAAGTTGATTGGCATTAAAGTCACTGTATATCATAAGATATAACTGAATCACAAAGTGGTCAATGAAACGATATTTACTTCTCACGTTGCTGCGAGAAGCAATTTTGATTTCCTTCAAGCTTGGCGATTATAGTACTTATTGTGAAAGGTAAATTGCGATAAATGCGTTGTATAAATATTACACTAAGTTAATAAATAGAGTTTTAATTGCTACTGTCGTAGGTTCCTGAAAAACAATCGCATTTAAGGTAGATAATTTTGTAGATAAGATCTAAAACATGATACTTGGTTTTGGAAATAAAATACTATCCAAATATTTATCAGTGCAGATATGGAATATAAGGATAAATCCTCATTTGTTTGGGTGTATTTTACGGGGATATTATATAAAATCACAAGGTCCAATTGAAGATATTTATACAGTTATAAGGCAAGACGTGAGACCATAAGAATTTATTGAAGTAGGGGTGCAAAAAAGGTAAGGTTTACTTTTAAGAAATGGAGCTGAGACCTAAGTATTTCTTCT
This sequence comes from Pissodes strobi, assembly GCA_016904865.1. Lineage (NCBI taxonomy): Eukaryota > Metazoa > Arthropoda > Insecta > Coleoptera > Curculionidae > Pissodes > Pissodes strobi. The sequence goes on along the minus strand of MU184096.1, from coordinate 83,184 downwards.
TGATTATTAAGGGACAGAATCCGGATTTAAGAATAGTAGGTTATTCTTTGCCACCTTCCATATCTGTTTTGCCAGAGTACTATGTATTATGTTTTTCTAACCATGTAGTATTTTGGAGACGTTCGGCTCTGTAAACCAGAATATAATTAGTGTTATATTTAGATTGTAAGTCAAGGTAGTTGATAGATATGCAGACTGCAAGCTTAGTAAATAACGTATTTAAATATGTGTGAACTAATTATTGAAAGTAGTACTGGCGTTTGATTTTGGATCCTCCCAACCAAAGCATTACATGAACCATAGAGCCCTGTTGAGAATCAGCTTAAGAGATCATTTGAAACGTAATGAGATTATAAGAAGAAGACGAAGAAGAAGAAGAATAGAATGAAAACTACTAATACTAATAATAATAACTTGATTTTCTTGCAGTATAAAACTGCTGTATAAATTCAATATTTAAATCTAACACACTGAATTGAAATATTACTCATTTTTTTCAGGGAGATTCTTACATTTCTTGGCAGCCGAGATTAAACCTAATATTATCAGTCATATCAGATATATTTGGACGAGAAGCAAATGACGAAGATGACAAAGGAAAATATTAATGAAATTAGGACTAAGAAAATATTCGGCAGGAAATTGATGAAGTTCTTCCTGAAGAAAATGGAAAAATTTTATCCAGAAGGCAAAGATGGGTTGCAACCGATCTTATGCTCCTAATGTGCGACTTTAGCCTTCAAAATATTGATTTGTTTTCCATTTACATTTAGCTTGTGATGTTTTTGTAATATATTGTACTCATTTTGTAAAATTAACTATATCTAATACCTAGCAATTACCAATATACTGTGAAAACGCAGATGCTTTTAAATAAACGAACATTGAAACAAATGTATTTGTGACGACTTCTGGTTTAAATGACCGGATTGGCATGGTTTTTAACCCTTTGAGACCTGATGCTACTAATTGTGTACATATTTTCTATAAATTATTTTCTGTTTCAAAAATTACTTTTCTAGCATTCAAACGAAAAGTTCACCGTAATGCACACCTTAGTTGTAATATGGTAGTTTGGTGTCGTCCTTACTAATGTAAGAACTACCATTTCAATGGCAACCATGATGAATATCATACGAGATAAGTAATAACAAATTTTGTATCACCCGATAAAATTTTATGAATAAATTGACAAATTATAACCAAATATTGTAACCATAGGTTAGAGGTATGTATACTCATAAATGTATATTGTGCAAAAATAATTTGTCATCATGTCCAAAAAATGACGTTGGTTTTTAGGTATGCACAGTTGGTCATTGCAGTTGTTTACCTAAAAATTGCAGCTCTTTATTCGGGTTCATAATTCTAGTCAGTTGATGCTAATAGGCATTTATTTTATTATAGAAAAGAGATATGATCCCAAAAATGAAGCAGATGGTGCTACATGACTTGACTTTTTAGAGAATTGCTCTGATTTGGAGTTGAGCTACGGCGACGATGGACAAGAAGAAGAGGAAAATCAATTCCAAATACTTACACTAAACATTGTTCGTGTAGAAGACGACAAATCTGGTACCAATATATTTGAAAATCTTGAAGTCCATTGAGATAATGAAGTTAATTTACCTTTGTTCTTATTTGTAGGGACCGTGTGGGGCTCAAGATTCAGTGATATTACAACCCAAAAGGATGCTATAAAATGGTCTAAAGGTGATTTCCATATTTCTGGATATAGTCCAAAACAGGGCCGGATTACCCACTGGGCTATAGCCTAGAGGCGCTCAGGTAGTGGGGGCGCCGCGGACATGGGGGGCGTCGCGCGGCGGTCCGGCGCGGCGCGACACCCGATACCCTAAAATATCCAATGTCCAAATTTCTCGCCTTGTCAAGGTGATAATATTCTCATTTTACCATAATACTTTTGTTATATCGATGTAATAGGCAATTGATGCAGAAAATACTGTAGAAATCTTTGTCGGCGTGACGCTCCGAGTTCTGAATGCCAAAAAACTTTAGTACTTCTAGTTTAGGCAGGGCGTCGCCAGCCTGTGAAGTAGGAGGGGAGGGCATTCCGAAATTTTGACACTAAAACCAAGGTCGAAAAGAAATTTTTAAATGTGTGTTAGGTTAAAACAACAGATATCTTCTAGTGCTTAGGATGGGGCAACTGCACCCCCTTCCAACGCGCATGTATCCTTTCCCAACGCCCATGTATCCTTTCGAATCAATCAAATCACTGCAACGAAAGCCGGCAGTGGCACTGAGAGCGGTTGCTACACGCGGCCACTTTACTTTTATAAAAAATTAAATGATTTTCCAACAAAAAAAACGCCGCACACCGCTATCCCCTACCCAATCCACACAAAAAGAGCTAGGCAGTCGGGACTTTAGGCATCGAACATTAACAATATACTAGGACTAGAAGCACCGAAGATTACCAAGAGACCAGAAGGTCCACCCTCAATCGGCATTTTTTATGTAGAGCTTACAAAGGCGAGACGCCAGACTTTAGACCGGACGGGGTGAGACGTGGGACGAGGCCTGAGCGGTTAACACGCATTTCATCAAGTTCCGCTAGGGGGCAAGGAGGGAAATGCTGGAAGCGGGGCTTAGAGTGAACCTCCTAGTATATTGTTAATATTCGGTGCTAGAAGGTTCACTCTATGCCCCGCCCCCAGTATTTCCCTCCTTGCCCAGTCGCGGAACATTATTATGATCATTTTCCACTTCTGCCTAAAACATAAAACTATGTAAGCTGCTGGGAGAGTGAGAGAGTATAGATTTAGCTTCCCTTATTGGGGGATAAACAGTTGAAAAACTAAGGAGTAATTAAAATTAATTGACAATCGAAAATGGAGATGATGCGTCAGTGAAGCGGATGGATAGCCAAGGCAGAAGAAGCAGACTAAGCAATGGAACACCTGAGGTGCTAAGGACAAAAATCCAAAACGTATTGAGGAAATCAGGCCATATCAAGAAGTACAACACGAAGCCGTATCTTGATGGTAGGCATCGAGAGAATTCTATAGTTCCTGAATCTTCGCGGACGGCGATGACTCATACGAAGACGCGACAAAGTTAATTCTATAGGGTAGCACTAAAACATTCGGATGGTTGCTAACCGTGAAAATATATTCAAAGTTTAACAAAATCTGTAATTTTTATATTTTCTGGCATCTCAAGATTAAGGCTGGAATTTGGGCCACCCTGAACGGTTTTTTTATATATTGAATATTGAAAACTAATATATAACACATTACACGGCTTATCAAGGCACCGATAGCAATACGACGATTGCCACAAATAAGCCAAGTATATTTTGTGTCGAGTTTATTCGCAAGGTAGGTTAACAAAGTTGAAAATTTTCTGTAAGCTTGACTATTGCTTGCATTAATTCAATCTATAGTTTTCGTATATGCAATTGTTCTCTAAAATTATATATTTTAGATTTTTAACTTAATATGAAGAGTATAAACCTAAAATCTAAAATGTTTCAAAGCGCAAATATAAACATATAAAAATCTGATTTATCGGAATTGGTTAGTCTCTATATTCCAAACATTTTAATATGTATGCAGAGTGGTCAAAAAGGTCGACTACAAAATAACTTAACCCATTTTTAATTCTCATTACCAGAATTATTAAGGCTATTTAACTCAAGCACCAACTTTTACTAATAATATATATTTTTTTGAGGAATGAGTACTTTCTATGTATAACAAAAGCACTGCCTATTAAAGGAAGCTATTGGCCTATTTTCTTTATTTTCTTTTCAGTTGTTTCTAATGTAGCCAAAACTAACTCAAAGCCCGTAGTTTATTATTTTAAATTAATACGAATTCGGCACTCATAAATACATTTTTGACTTTAAGGATTGCTCCCTTTAAATTTGTAATAAGAGTAAAATGTATTTATCGTAATGCATAGGTACGAGAATATATCAAAGTTTACAGCCTATTTCTTTTTGGGAAAAAAACCCTAGATACATCAATATCGATTATTAATTAACCTATATATAAACGGCCATCTATGAAACATAATCTGATCGAACTCATCGATAATTTTCTTAAATACAATACCTTATACAATTTTGTAGTTTTGCAGATATTCTAAGAATATTTAATATAATATATCATATTTCTCCCATTTTTCAAATTATTGAGGATCGCGAATTCTCGATATTTCTTAAATCTAAGTGGACACACTTAAAATCAAACAAATTACGCCTTTGAATCTTACCTATCCTCCGACTCCAACTTTAGATTAAACCGGAGGCAATGCTTTTCCGATTCTCGGGAAATGGTGAGCTTATTGTTACGACCGACCTCTTCAAAGGCACTTATTCAGTCTTTGACTAGTCTAGATCTGACCTTGTGTGCACTAACTGCCTTTAAGGCGGCCATAGACCTAATGAAGTTAGAAATCAATTAATGATTTCATTATCATTATCGATTTTTATACAACCATAATTTTATGCTTAGATGGTTCTGTATAATTCAAAAATAATATTTGTAACGTAATTAAATAACCGCTGACGACATATCTTCGGCACATAAACTTATATATACTCCATTTCAAAAAATTAGTCAGTTAAAAATCTAACGAAAATTTCATCAATATAGTATGTCTAAGAAAGCATGGTATGGAAGAAGATGAGATTTAAAACAGCGAAACGTGATGAACTTCAAATTGGTTCTGATTCAAATATATATTAAGCACGAAACTTTAATTTTTTAAATTTTAGGTCGGATATGCCTGCAATCGCTGCATTTTCGTTACAAATAGATTTAGCTAATTCATATTATAACATAATGACTATGTATTATTTTACGCATTTATCGATTTTATTCCCGGATATAACAGTATATACTTATTCCAGCTTCAAACTTAAAAATCCATGCTGACTGTTGATAGCAGAATAATGGCAGATACATACTTAAAGGCACAAACATACTTAGTTGACGCGGCCCGACGCAACGCTACGCTACACTATGCAAGGCAGATCCAACACCGTATTTCTCGTAAGAATATAGAGGTTTGGAACACACTTCCCGACGTGATGTGATGCGATGCAGCGTGACGCGACGCAACGCCATGGAGATCCCCTACGTTTAGATTTTCGTCGCGTTGCGTCGACTCGGGCAGGCTAGATCTTGTTGCATCAGGCATGTGTGAACACTTTAACAGGTTGTTGTTCTTGCCTTTTTAACCTTACATTACAATTTTAAAATGGAATTATTAATAATTGATCATCCCTTTGTTCATATGACTTAAAAAGTCAATTTTATTGAGATCAAACTATGAGACAAGAAGCATGGACAGAAATAGCTCGAAAAATTCAGCAGGTGCCATTTTTTAAATTCTGTTCTCTAATATGTTATGAAAATAATCAAACTGATTCTTTTTCATACGAAAGTACATATAAAATATGTTACTTTTTTATTCCTTATTCACAATTTTAACAAGAGTCTAAAATTAATTATCATGCTCTCTATAATAAGATTAATTTCATGAGCCCAAACTTTTCTGTTCAGCTGCGGTAAGTTCTTCGAATTCTTCATCCAGACTGTCCATTCTACACTTAAGTTCAATTTCATCTGACAACTGTTCTCGCGTGTGATCTTCATTAAACCAATAATGCAGCACATCGCGTTGCATCAAGTCGAGTAAATATGCGCACAACCCAGAAACGTCGAGTAACGTAGCGTAGCATTGCGTCGACTCGCATCAGCTAAGTATATTTCCGCCTTAATTGCCGCGGCCCGACGC
>MU184096.1:41970-77402 GCA_016904865.1 Pissodes strobi | reverse complement strand
GCCATTTTTTAAATTCTGTTCTCTAATATGTTATGAAAATAATCAAAATTACTATTTTATTCCTTATCCATAATTTTAATAAGAGTCTAAAATTAATTATTATGCTCTCTATACTAAGGTTAATTTCATGAGCCCAAACTTTTCTGTTCAGCTGCGGTAATTTCTTCGAGTTCTTCATTCAGACTGTCCATTCTACACTTAAGTTCAATTTCATCTGACAACAGAACTGTTCTCGCGTGTGATCTTCATTAAGCCAATAATGCAGCACATCGCGTTGCACCAAGTCGAGTAAATATGCACAAATCCCAGAAACGTAGAGTAGTGTAGCGTAGCGTTGCGTCGGGTCGCATAAGCTAAGTATGTTTCCGCCTTATTATTGCATTTGTGCTTTACGATAAACAAATTTAAACGCACCTTTAACCCATTGTCACTTAACTACATGTTGGTTATGAGATTTTAGATTCTTTAATTGATTGGGATAAAATTTCACCTGGTAAAGAAAGCTATCACTAAAGCTTATTTACGACATTCGAGGTGTTATGGCAACTTTGAAACGACCGATTTAAGAAAAAGCAAAAGTCTGGAAAAATGGGAAAACTGAATAATTGCAAAAACGAATTTGTTTATTCTGCAGTAAATCAAGAGCTTAATGAAAAAGAGAGTTTCGAAGAATGTATAGAGCCAGGTATGGTATGCATTTGTGTTTATTAATGGAATATGTATTTTTTTTGGCTTATTTCAATAGATATTTTTGTAAAAGAGGATGCTATGGGATTTCTCAAAACACTATGAACTAAAGTTGAGAACTAATGCCTAGTTTTTATACAGTCTGAAATTAGGATAAAAATTCGATAAATAATCAGCTATCATTTTTTAGCTAGGCTTGGACCATTTCGATAAAGGGTCATTTTATTTAACTAATTCCTGCTGTGAAAAGTTATGTGTAGGGTATATACTCTCGCCAAATTATCCATCTGAATATTATACTCATGAGCTCATATCACTCCCACATGAGGCAATCTGATAGATGCATCGTCAAACCGTTGTCTCAGAGGATTAATGTGTTCGAGTATTTTCATGACTTCTAGACCAATTTACCAACGATGTGCACCTTGTAATGCATGCATTACAAGGTGATTCAGAGAGAAGCGAAAATACCTGAAAAAAGTTAAATACAATGGGACAACATCGGGCACAGGGGATATGTTGGATTCGATTTCGGCAGGTGTCCATGTTCAGCTCTCCACTCTACTAGTTTAAACTATCAATATCTAATTTCCTTAAAGTTGCCGATTCAGGAGCCCATTGTAGTCATAAAAGTGTCCAAGGACTTTTCCATATCGGAACAACATCTTCCATCCACCACCTCTACTTCCTTAACTCGAAATTGACTCATTTTGCTTATAGCGGGAGTCAGCTACCAAAAACGTCTAAGTGCACTAAATATATATTCTATAAAAATTAAAAAAATTCACAAATTGTCAAAATAAATCAGAAAATTAGAAAATATATAATATCATTAAAAAGTTAAAAATGTCAAGCAAATTCCAATATCATGTACTCTCAAATTTTATTGCGGCTTCCCTCAAGCCAAGCTTTTCTTATAGAATGTTTTACTAGCGCTTCACTATTTCTGATACACTTTCTAGCATTTTAATATTTATTTAGCTTCACCTCTGTGATCTGTAATTATGAGGATGCTTTAAGCATATTTAAAGCAAATTAATCTCTCACCGTTTAGAATTAGATTCGTTTCCTGAAAATTAATATTTGATTACATTGTGAATACTTTCGGAGCTATAACATTTCCGTGATGCACATTCTGATCATTCCGAGAGATATTGTGTACGATGATGTATGATGATACGGTTCATAGTAGACAACTACAGCAATAAAAAGTCACTTATTTCTGAAAATCATGCAAATTACAATATTAAACTTGATTTAAGCAATACCAAATAGGACTTACCGAAAATGCACATTCTAGCATAGAGATGTCTAGGAAAGACAGTTAGGGACCATGATATATATCTGACGGCATTGATTTTCAAGAGGCACTTCACAAGGTGCCTCATAAAAATCAATTAAGGCACCTTAGGCGAAGAGTATATAATCGTGACATGAGGAATTTTTCCTATCTGTATTGGAGTCAAGCTGTTAAAGTCAAGATGAGCAGCTAACTTACCCATGGCAGCGACATTATAAGACAAGTTCGAAAGGTTGTACTTTTAATAGGTGTATTGTTTATCATGAGTTTACCAGTTACCAGTTTGCCCGATCCACTCTATCATGTTTTGCAGACAAGGCGTTTTTTTCTCCGATATTGATTATTCTCATTAAGTTGTCAAAATTCGACCATTTTCTCATCTTTACTTCTGTCCATGTCCTTCCCATGAGTAACATGAATCGTCCGACTCATTTTTAACGGACTCTCCGACTCCGTATCAGTCCAAGGCTCCCTTCCATGCAATAGAATAAAGAGGCGGCCAACCATCTTCCCCATTAAATGCAGGAATGTGGTGCATAGCTGTTCCATTCCGGCCTCTATTTGTATTACAACTAACCCAAACTACTAATATTATGTTAACGGTATGGTTAAGCTTCATGTAGCGTCCAAATGCAAATTCGACGTTAAAATTGGTTTAGAGACAAGACAATGGGAAGGAGAGGGCGAAGGTATATGAAAATATTTCTGTCATTTGACTATGGCGAGCTTGAATTAAAATGATAACCACATTCAGAATTTTTCGTGTCGATAAATCCAATTATACAAGTTGACATATCTCCATGTCCACAGGTAGGGCTGAACAATAAAATATAAAATGTAGAATTGCTTTCTCGATTTCCAGCTTTGTTCAAAAACGTGTTATTCATGTATTTTTAATTTTTAGCTCCAAAACTGGGCTTTCGCCACTTACAAGTACTTTTGTACTCTTTGCTATGCTTTACCGGTTTTGGATTTCGAGTGAGTATGTCTGTCGGTATTGTTGCCGTGACACAACCGAAAACAAGCAGCAATCCGGATATTCCGGTAAGTGGACAAATAGTTTTGATTTTGAAATATTTTATAATATAACAATTTATGTTATATATGCTGTAAGAATGCTGAATTGCTGATAGATTTTTTTTCGATTTTATTTATATTCTTAAAAATCAGTATTATTTGAAATGAAATAATTTTTAGACGTATCCAGAATGGAAGGATAAGAATGTGATTCTTTCAGCCTTTTTCTGGGGTTATATCATTCCGCAGATTTTTGCCGGATGGGCGGCCAGTAGGTTTGGAGCGAAATGGTTCCTTATAGGCACCTTTAGTATTCAAAGTTTACTAGGTAAACACGTAACACAAATAACGATATGCAAACATGTGATATTTTTTGAATATTCTTGAATGAAGTGGAATCTGAATTCTGTATTACATTACTAGCTACTTTAAACTAGCTAAAATTATTATATGAATTTATATTATTGGACGAGGGCTATTTCGAGCCAAAGTATTAGGTTACAAATTTACAGCAGTCTTGGGGCACTAATTATAATCTGCTCTGAAATTTATGTGAAAAAGCATTGCAAATTCATAAGACAATGTAAAATTTGGCCAATTATGTTAAATTGCAATATATATAACCAACAAGGTTGCATAAGTAAATCTCATGGCAGTCATTATTATTAATTATATCATTAATCGGCACACTAAATCAGTGAAGGAACCAATAAGGTAAATAAATATAAAAAACGAATTGAGCTCAGTTCGTATATGTTTTAAAGCGCAAATGTGAAATTGCAAATGGCAACTAGATAAACTTGGCACTGCCATGAGATGAACAGTTGTTTATAGTTAGACCTTATGGTCTACATTATTAGGCATAATACACCCGTAAATCAGATAATAACAAAGGCATTATAGAGATAATTATTAATCAAATAAAAATTAAATAATCGACAAAGGTAATAATTGCTCAAAGACGATAAGAATTAATCGACAGTTTAATGAAGGTATATTCGAGAAATCTCATAACTACATCAACAAAAAATAAATTAATTGATTAGCATAGCATAAGCATAATAAAAACCAATGCCTTCTAAAATTACTAAACTAAATTATTTCATTAAACAGAATAGGTGAGCAAAATATAATATTTAAACTAGTCAATTATCACCAAGTTAATTAAACAAATTAGGCAAGTAATTATGTGACTTACGGTAGCAGCATAACATTAAGATAACTGTACGTAGTACAAAAGGTTAAGTAGTCAACCAATTACAGACCTATCGTTAGGCATTCGACATTTGAGACGATATTAGACAGGATACTAAAGAATTTAGGAATTTCTAAGCCAAACTATGAAAATAATGACAACGGAATTGATATGAGATAATGCAAGGCCTAGTGTCGTTTATCGTGCGTTAATGAACTAAAACGGTAATTATTTATAAACGAAAACAAGAAATAATTATTATCCTATATACCATATAAAGAGTAAACCACAAAGGCGCGTTCTCCTACAAATTCGCCGGTCGCTGGTAGCCGCGAATGGGTAGCTGCTACCGAGTCGCCACGACTACGAGTGTTCTCCTACGCCGCGCGCCGCGCCGCTACTCAGTCGTTGGCGAAAACAGAACGATGAATATTAATAAAAAATCTGTACTTTAAATGTTATTGCATTACCAGACTGAAAAAGAAAATCTATTATTATCATTGCTGACACTGCAAAGTCAGAAGTGCAGGGCCAAAGAATCAAATATTTTTAAATCCAGGCAAGCAGAAGGATACCAGTCAATTTTAATAAAAAGACATCTTAACGAAAGTGAAACAAAATTTACGGAGTTCTTCCGCATTTCACGACATCAATTCAATTTTATACTAAATTTAATAAAAAGTGATATTGCAACTAATGCTTGCAATCGTGTCAAATATCCTCTGAGAAATTGGCAGTCACATTGAGGTAAGTAGCTAAATGAATTCCATCTCTATTTTTTTTATATTATTGAAGGTGTTGTAAGCCGAAATGGTAATTTTTAAATAAAACACAGAGAAATAGGTATACAAAATGTATTAGGTACTCCCCAAAATAACTCTAACCCAAACTAAATACCGTAAAAAAATTTCGCGGTTTCCTACGTGCATTGCTAATGCAAGTAATTATTTTTTTTTTAAATTAAGGTAAAACAAAAATATAATACGCTACCCTTCAAAATTTCCGAAATACTGTGCTGTGTCAGATATTGTTGAGACGTGTTGGTCCCAGGTAGAAGCAGAAGGAGAAGGCTGCGGTATGCTAGTAAGGCTAGTATCATAAGAGTAAGTCGATAATCCACAGGAAGCATTCCGGGGATGCAGCAACTGTAGTTCTGCATCCGATATTTTTCGGAAAATCTTTCTCTTTGTTTCGGCTTTTAACAGTGGTGGAAAAGCAGTAACATGGAAAAGCTTTTACGGTCTTTGCAAAGCTCTTGAAGAGTAAATCGGTTTCATCTTCGGGAGATGCAGGTTGCATAGCAGGAGACGCTGTAAGCTGTTTAATTATATAGTCTGATGTATCATTACTTTTTTGAAGTGCTTTGAGGATACCCGAGCTAAAATCTTTCTTGCTTTTTGAAATTTGACGCTCGGTACCGTCATCCATGGACTTTGAATTGGAAGTACAAATTTCTTTAACAGTTTCTCTAGACTCCGAATTAATTGTCTCATGCATAGCTTCATCATCAGAGTTGCCACTAAAAATTTCCTGACTATGATCAACTTTTGCATTTGTATTGCTGGTCAGAACACTACAATATTACATTAGATATTAAGCAAAAACATTTCACTTACCGTCGTTCATGTTCCACCGCCTCTAAAAAACTTAACTGCTCCAATAAAGGAATTCTTTTTCTGTTTCCCTGGCTAGCACTTCCCGTTGTTTGAGTCTCTTTCCTTTTCTGTTTGTAATAATTGTCACGTATATTTTTCCAACGCCTTTTGCATGATCCAACTAAAAATACGTTTATTTAGAGATTTCCGAATAACTGCCTATACTAATCAATATACAGGAGAATTTATTTGTTACAGGTTTCTCGCAACTGGAGAGTCATATAGATCTTTGGCGTTCGCGTTCCGAATAAGTCACAACTATATTAGCATATTTGTGCCAATAGTATTGAAAAGTATATGTGACAAGCTGAAACCAATTTTCCTTCCTCCTATACCAGAACTGAATTTAAAGCAAAAGGCTGAAGAAATTTGGGCCATTTGGCATTTTCCCAACGTTGTAGGCGCCATAGATGGCAAACATGTGCGCATAATGTGTCCAGATAAAAGCGGATCACTTTTTTTTAATTATAAACAATATTTTTCCATTGTGCTGTGGGCTATTGTGGATGCTAATTATCAGTTTATGGTTGTGGATATTGGATCCTACGGGAAAGAAGGAGATGCTGGAATTTTTGCGAAACCTGAACTTGGCAAAGCAATTTATGAAAACAACTTTAATTTTCCTGCACCATCATTACTTCCATATTCGAAAAATATTATGCTGCCTCACGTTATTCTAGGTGATGATGCTTTTAATCTTCATACAAATGTTATGAAACCCTATCCAAAAAAACAAACATTGGAGGATAATAACAAATCAGTTTTTAATTACAGACTTTCTCGTGCTAGGCGCGTTACCGAAAATGCATTCGGTGTGCTTTGTCATGTGTTTCGATTTTTTTTACCCCGATTAATGTAAAACCATCAACAGTGGATCTATTTATTTTTGCTTCTTGTTGTTTACATAATATGTTACGCAATGAATATGTCCGCAATGGGAAGATAAAACAACATAGGTTAGAAGATATGTCTTTTCATATTCCTACTCAGAATATGATTCCTTTAAGAGGCACAGGAGGCTTTGCTTGCACTGAAAGTTTTCAGGTGCGAAGCCGTTTTACAGATTATTTTACTAACGAAGGCTCTCTCAAGTGGCAAAATAAACAAATTTAGTTTATAATACAAACCTAGATTTTTATGTAATGAATGAGTTGATGTCTAAAGCCTCATTAAATTGTATCACAAATAACTTACCTTCTTTGTTCATTATTTCCGCAATACTTCTCCATTTAACGTCTTTCTTTACCGTCAACTTATATGATTCATTTTTCGAATCATACAATTCAGGATAATTGCTAACAACATGAATCAGTTGCTCGTCATCTTCTGTGGTAAATGCCTCCATTACTATAGGAAAGAACAATAAAAATTAATATGTATCTATCCATTATTTCCTACAATTATTAATATTCCTTTCCAAATATTGTAGTATAAATTATATAAAATATATTTTTTCATGTACATACAACAAATATTAACAATAAACACAAATAATACCTGTTAACACCTATTCCGATATCCCTTAAATAAATATGCACAAAACACAAACACTATTATTCGTGGCGACTGGGGACGTTAGTCTGCTCCCAAACGAGACATAAGACTGGCGGCCAGCGACTGACGACTAGTCGTTGTTAGTAGCGACTCGGTAGCTTCTAGGAGAACAGTCCTATTAAAGCGCATTAGCGATGTCTGAATCAATTGGTAGCGGCTACTAATTCGCTGCTACCAGCGACCGGTGAATTTGTAGGAGAACGCGCCTTATGTATTTCGATTATGTATTCGTGAAACAATACATAGCGGTAAGAAAGCTACAATAATCAATTAGATAACCTATAGCTATTTAATTATATATTTACTATTCGAAATGAAATAAGACGGTACTAAATATTCGATAATCAATCAAACGACCTATAGCCACTTAATTATTTATTTATTAATTAAATGATGAGAACGACAAAGAAAAGCAGTAATCAGCAATTTAGGTGTTTAAATATATCAAACAAATGGATTTTACTCTATCCTGAGAGTTGAGAACTCTGTAGCTCCCTGGAAGAACTTCAAATATGGTGGTGTCACCCAGACAAAAAAGCTTTGGTACGGCTCGAAATTCCACCGCATTTTCTTCTTCTTGGATAAATGTATTACATTCGCTCGTACAACTTTACTCGATTCTGCAAGGATCTGTTTTTATTTGTTTTCCACCAACTAATTTTCCTGAAGTGTTTAGGTATTCCAGCCCCGAATCACTTTCTTTTCTTGCTTGTCGTTAACTGATTGAGTTATTCGTTCTTAATTCCAGATTTTCTCGTCATCTTGAATTGCTTCTTGAAAATTATTACGTTTGCTTTTGTCAGTTTCTCCTTCTAAGTCACCATTAAATAATAAGCCCTCACTTTTTTACTATATAATTTACATATTATTTCTCCATTTTCTGCCGCTAGTTTTTTCATTACAGTCTTTATCAGAATTAGATTCAGCCTCAATATTTTTTATACTACTATCTAAATGCGCGATATTACTTATAGTTTCATCACGTCTTAAGATCATATTGTAATCTCGCTAAAAATTGCTGTTTCTATTTCATATTTTGTATAATATAAATATAGTTCTTGATAGCTTTAAACCTTTATATTGGCTTAATGTAAGTTAATATTTCTCCAGGCATTCTAATACCCTATACGGCAGCAAATTTTGGATCCAAAGGACTGATATGGAGCAGAGCAGTTCAAGGTTTTTGCCAAGGATTCATATATCCATCCATCACTCACTTGCTAAGCCAATGGGTTCCAGCCGAAGAAAGATCTAGATTAGCAACATTTGTATATGCAGGTAAATTTTTTATGATATTTGACTATTTCTTAGGGTGCATAAATGCAATATTTGCGTAACCTCAGATTTTTACGTGACAATATTTTATAGGCAATATTTATTTTTATCTTATACGCTATAAACGTTTAGCGTAGAAAACTTTAATTCATTTTCTAGCTGGCCATTTGGCCACAGTGGTTGCAATGCTGGCAACTGGTATAATATCGGCTAGTTGGTATGGCTGGCCGATGGTATTCTACCTTAATGGCGCTCTTGGATTCGCATGGATCATAGCTATGACCATATTTGGATATGACAGTCCAGCGATTCATCCTTCGATTAGCGAAGCAGAGAAGCTATATATTGAGACGAGTTTGGGACATACTGATGAGAAGGCGGTAACTCATTCAATTAGATAAAATGCCCTGCAAAAAATATAACCTTCCTAATATATTTAGTTAAGAACCATTTAGGAATATGGTAGGTATTATTTGTTGAATAACCAATGATCTACACCATATTTCGAAAACATGATGTGTTCCTCATATTGACGATGTATTGAGAAGCAGAGAAAGTCACAGTATTCTAAATCTGTAATTAAATTTTTGAATTCGATAATATCAATGTTTCCTCCATTACCATAATTTACTTGCATTATCCTTATTTGTTAATATATTCGATAGGTGCATTCAACGCCGTGGAAAGCAATTGTTACATCTTTGCCAGTATGGGCCCTATTTTGCTCGCAAACCGGAAACTACTACTGCTTCTGGACTTTGTTGACGCAGATTCCTACTTATATGAATTCTGTGATGCATTTCAATATCAAAGAGGCAAGTTACATTATATAGAAACCGTCAGCTAACCTAATAACATAGAATTCAAATTGAAACTTCACTTTATATAACATGAAAGTACGACGGTGCTGAGGTCAAACGAGAGAAACCATTTTAAAACAGCTCTGATATAAAAAGTCAGAATTTTGAAATAAAAAGTCAAAATTCTGTGATAAAAAGTCAGAAATGTGATATAAATAAAAAGTTAGAATTCTGATATATAAAGGAAGAATTCTGATACAAACAGTTGGAATTCCGAGATAAAGTCAGAATTCTGAGATAAAAAGTCAGAATTATGAGTAAAAAGATTAAGTTAGAAATATTGAAATAACAATCCAGGATGTTAGTGTTAGAAATCGTGGTCGTGTCGCAGCACATAAAACTTATTGAAGTGTGGCTGGGTTTGGAGCAACCTTTAGTTATAGGTAAATTCAAACTTATATTATTATTTATTATTTTTATCTCATAATTCTGACTTTATATCGGAAGTCTATTTTCTTATATCTGAATTGTGACTTTTTATCTCAGAATGCTGACTATTTATCTCATAATTCTGAGTTTTTATCTCAGAATTCTTATCTCAGATTTCTAATTTTTATTTCAGAGCTGTTTTGTAATATTTTGGCAGGATGCCAAAGATTGCTATAAACCCAACAACACTTTAATACGTTTTATGCGCTACAATACGACCACGTTTTCTAACATTAACATTCTGGATTGTTTTTACAATATTAATTATTTAATCATTTTAACTCATAATTCTGAATTTTTATCTAAGAATTCTGACATGTTGTCTCAGAAGTCTAACTGTTTATCTCAGAATGACCACGTTTTATATAAGAGTTGTGATTTTTCATCTTTGAATTCACAGAATTCTGACTTATTAACTCAGAATTCTGACTTTTTATTCCAGAGCTGTTTCAAAATGTTTTCTCTAGTGTGACCCTAGGACGCCGTCGTATGAAGATATCATTTTGTGTAATATGATTATAAGGTTGCTCCAGCTGATAGCCATTTGCAGGAAGAAAGCTAAGACCACTCTTCAGAACCGATAAGCGGCTAATTTCAAAATTTAAATTTATTTAGTCTCTAGAAAGGAAATAATCTATTTATTATATTAGTGTGGAAAATGCTTATCTCTATACGCTGAGATCTGTAACTCAAAATTCAGGATTTATTATTGCCAGATTTAAAATGCCACTATCCATAGATATAGTTGTGGAAAAGATAATAAGTGGATATTGGCATTCTCTTCTAAATTTTACCGGTCAAAGAGATGTCGAGTATTTAGTTTTAATTTAAACTAACGCAAACAATCCAAAATTAATTCTAGTAAGCTAACTCAGAATTAATGAGTTAGCAAAGGAGCGAATTATTAATTAAATAAGTTATACCTTTCGGCACACTTAAAGGTCTTAAAACTAGTCAACTCCATAGAGCCTTATGCTAATAATATTTTTATGAATCTTTAGAATAGTCTTCTTTCATCACTGCCTTACTTGGCCCTATGGTTGCTCAGTTTTGTAGCTGGTTTTGCGTCAGATGCAATCATCAATAAGAAAATATTAAGTCGAACTACCTCAAGAAAAATGTTTAATTCTATTGGTAAGAAAAATTTAAAAACATGTTTAATAGAATAGGTCTATCAAATATATGCATTGAATATTCTTGTGGAAACGAGTACAGACATGTTTCAATAATCATTTTTGTGTTCTCTAGTTCAAAAAACTTCATGCTATAGTGCTTGAATCAATGGGAAATTATGAATAAAAGTACGAGAATGACCGCAGTTTATAATAACTACTAAACATCATAAGGCGTAGGGATGTGGCGACCCCACCGCCCAAAGGCTCTTCGCCTTTGCAATCAGCCTAAGGCAGCGAGTAGATACTTCACTACAACCTCGATAGTGACCAGGTCTACTAAAGGGATGTAATCCTTCCTTAAGTGAGCCGTGATTCTCTCTCAACCCCCTATAGCTTGAGGGAAATCATGTCCTTTCCTAAAATCCCATGTACAATACATTTTTATCTCTTATACCCATCCCTTGCACTTGTCAACTCGTCTGGTCAGCGTGACAAATTAAGGCTAAAATACCCCTTATGATATGTCGAATATCAAAAACATATTACCCCAGGCGAGTAGAGGTAACTCAGAATCTCGCACTGAAACTTCAGGCAGTCCCATGGATTCTGGGGGGGGGCAGAAATTCGATAGCAAACAACATTAGAAGACAGACAAATCATCCACGGAAACAACATATAACCGAGTGGTTTATAGCTACATTCAATATACGCACACTAAGTTCAGAAGAAAAACTGCAAGAATTAGAAGAAAAAATCAAGAAAATTCAGTGGACAGTGATAGGACTGGTAGAAGTGCGACGAAAAGGAGAACAATGTAAGGTGATAAAGAGCGGACACCAACTGTTCTACAAAGGAGATGAAAATCAAATGATGGGGGGCGTAGGCCTATTGACAAACAGAAAAATAGCATCCAAAATCACACAATAAAAGACAATATCGAATAGAGTAATATCAGTAGACATCCAAATTAACCAACGGTATACGTGCAAAATCATTCAGGTTTATGCTCCGACATCAGATCACGAAGATGAGGAAGTAAAACAATTCTATGAGGAAATTAACGAAGCCATGGTGGGAAACAAAGCAACGTATATAATCATAATGGGCGATTTCATTGCGAAAATAGGGAAAAAAGAGGAAAGGTCCTAGTATGGATTACGAGAAAGGAACAACAGAGGAGAAACGCTAGCAAATTATACAAAAGAAAAAAATCTGTATATAACCAATACATTCTTTAAAAAACATGAAAAGAGAAGATGGGCCTGGCAAAGTCCAAACGGGACAACAAGGAATGAAATAGATTACATATTATGCAATAAAAGAAACATAGTATTAGACACAACAGTGTTAAACACGATAAATGCAGGTAGTGATCATATAATGCTAAGAACACGAATAAGAATAAACACCAAGGCCGAAAGAAGGAAACTCATAGATAGTAGGAAGAAATTGGTAAATACAGACGAACTGAAACAGAAAAAGACGGAATACGAACGAGAACTGACAACAAGCATTGAACGAATAGATAAAGAGTAAAACCTAAAAACGCTAAACACAAATCTAACAAATACCATACTATCATTAGTGCAGGAATCAACCCAGAATAATAAAGATAAAGTCCAAAAACTCAGCAAAGGAACACAAGATCTAATAAAAAAGAGACAACAGCTTGTACGAAACCGAACACATAATAGAATAGAACTAACTGAAATCAGCAAAACAATTAAGAAAAAATCCAGAGAAGATATAAGAAAGTACAAAATAACAAAGTTAAATGAAACGTTACAAGAGAAGAAAGGCCTGCGAGATTGGAAAAGAAAAATAAGTGAAGGAAGAAATCAAATAACAAAACTAATTAATGACCAGAATGAAGAAATCACAGAAATCCAGAACATAATCATAATGATAGAAAATTATTACCTATCGCTATATGAATCAAAAGCAAACCCACCACCAGGAAAAGAAGAAAAATATCGAAAAGTGATAAAAAATGTTGGATCTGAAAATATACCTGAAATAACAGAGGAAGAAATAAGAAATGCAATGAATACCATGCGAAATAGGAGAGCCTCAGGGGAAGATGGAATAGTATTGGAAATGATAAAGTATGGAGGACAACCCATAATAAAACTGCTAGAAATATTTTTTAATAAGGGCATAGAAATAAGTGAAGTACCGACAACATGGTTAAATGCTCTCATAATACTAATATTCAAAAAAGGAAATAAATATAAATTAGAAATCTATAGATCCATCAGCCTGCTATCAGTCCTTTATAAGCTGTTTATGCAGATAATCACATTACGGCTAACAAACAAACTGGACGGCTATCAGCCCCGGGAACAGGCAGGATTTAGAAAGAGTTATAGCACCATAGACCATATACAAGCAATAAGAACACTAATAGAAAAATCAAACGAATATAAAATAACAATCTGGATCGCAATGGTAGACTACAAGAATGCATTTGACTCTGTAGAGATATGGGCAATCCTCAACGCTTTAAGCAACAACAGAGTTGATGATCGATACAGGAAACTCATTCAGTATATATACGATACCGCAACATCGCAAATAACAACAGAAAAAAAAAACGGAAAAAATAAAAATACAAAGAGGAGTTAGACAGGGAGATTCTATCTCACCCAAGATTTTCACTTTGGCCCTCGAAAACATGTTTGGAGCATTGGAGTGGGAAGATAAAGGGGTGACAATCGACGGCAAAAAACTCAACCACTTGAGATTCGCAGATGATGTTGCCTTAATAGCAAATGACAGAGAAGAATTGCAACAAATGCTATTAGATCTAAATACAAAGTCAAAAGAAATCGGACTAAGAATGAATCTAACAAAAACGAAATACCTCACAAATGAATTGCTAGATAGTTATGAGGAAATTACTTTGGACAATAAGACTATAGAGAAGGTTGAGTCGTATATATACTTAGGACAAAAAATCGAACTAGCCAAACATAACCTAAAGGCAGATTTAAACTGACGATTGTCCTTAGCATGGGCAGCATTTGGACGACTACAAACAGTTTTTAATTCTAACATACCAAACACCTTAAAGGCAAAAACTTTCGACCAGTATATACTGCCAGTCCTAACATATGGAACCGAAACGTGTGCTTTCAACAACAGCATAATCCACAAACTCCAGGTAACTCAGCGTGCGACGGAACGTAGAATACTCAACATCAAGCTACAAGATCAAATACCTAATACGGAAATAAGACGAAGATCAAAGGTAACAGATGTAATTCAAAAAATTGCCACGTTAAAATGGAACTGGGCTGGACATATAGGAACAATGAAAAACAATCGATGGACAAAGCGAATTATTGAATGGCGGCCAAGAGCACACAAGTGAACTAGAGGCAGATCTCAAACCAGATGGACCGATGACATCAAACGAATAGCTGGTAACGAATGGATGCAAAAAACAACCAATAGAAACGAATAGACGAACCTAAGGGAAGCTTACATCCGACGATGGATGGAATAGCTGTTGATGATGATGATGATGATTAATCATCAAATAATATGGTCAAATCAGCTTTAATAATAAAATGGATTTCATATAGGTCCTAGGTAATCCAATAATTGACATGCAGTGCTTACAAAACGATGATTAGTTTGTGTTTAAATTGCGTCTGACATACCCAGAGAGAAGGGCCAATCTATGGAATTTCTACCATGCAATTCACATATTCATCAAGGTGGGCCATTACCGTCGTTACTGATACATGAAGATTACTATTGGTTTGATAGATGACTCTAATCGGGCAGCTTGGAACCAGAAAACATTGATAAAAAATAGCGTAGGTTTTTACATAGATCTGTTGTCCTGTTGGTCTTCTCTTAGATCTCTCTTACTCGCTTCCACGATATCAGTTGTTTGCATTTGATGCCTGTTACTGAAAAACCGCTGGCTCCTATTTGTATTTTATTAAACTCATCCGCTGTCATCTGTATTTTTCTTCTGAATATTTATATTAAAGCTGAAGATCGATACGCATGAGGCAAATCCCCAGGTTGGTGTTTGGACTGTTTGGTTTTTCTGTTACTTGTGTTGGATACAAGATATTTTCACAACAGGTTTTCCGCAGATCGCAAGCCAGATTATTTGCAGAGATCAGTTAAATCTCGAAAGCCCCTCCCATTCAAACGAGTGAAAGTGCAGGCGATTGATATGTCTCTGTATTTTGAGCAATAAAATGAATTTGCCTTTTTTTATAAATATATCATATATGTGTGCCATGATTCATTAATCTAGCACAGAAGCATCGTTGGGGCTACTAGGGTTTGGATTTGATTAGTACCCTAAGTAATTGCATCGAAAAGTTTGCTGGTACCACATTTAATTCATTCAGCACGAGTACTTATTTTTTTATGCCGCTTATCTATTTTTAACTCTTGTCCTATTTTTCCATCTATTGCATTATTGGTATTGATACCTTTGTTGGTGTATTTACCCCAAAGACATCTAAAAAACACCCTATTATATATTAACAGTTGTTTACAATGATTCAGCCAATCAGAAAATTTGGTTCTAATTACTAGTGATGAGCAAAGCAAGACCAAGACCAAGACCTGCATCGTCTGGGTCTTGATCTTGTTCTTGCACATAGAGTCTTGGACTTTGTCTTGCAAACTAACGTGCTATATTGGTCTTGCAGCAATGATATTATCACTCAGTTGCAAGAGCCTTGCGAGATTCTTGCAACTTGCAAAAGTCTTGGTCTTGCAGGAGATGGTATTGGCTTTGGGCTTGTCCTTGTATACACAGGCACAGGCTTGAAATTGGTCTTGCTTTTTATAGCAAGAAGACCAAGACCAAGACTGCAAGACCAAAACCGGTCTCGCTGATCACTCCTAATGACTATAAAATTCAAGATATATCATACTTCGAGTGTAACAATGTAGGTCAATGATTATAGATAATAGATTAAGACATAGTTCAATTAATGAAGATGAACTTAGATAGTTTATAGTTGAAAACACATATAATGATATATTTGTGATAAATTCTTAAATACGAGATACTTCGAGAAAATCAGCAGTAGTGCTAGCTTATTATCTAAAATATAGAGGCATCTAGCGATAATAAATTTTAACAACGAAGCAGAACTTTTTAACATATTTAACTGTTCTTTGCTAATATGAATATTAGCATCGGCACAATAAAAATTATTTTTTTTTTTAGGTTTTTTCGTGCCATCGATAGCATTAGTTATTCTTGGGTATACAAGAGCTGACCAGACTATCCAAGCAGTAACACTTCTGATCATAGCTGTCGGTTCTAACGCCGCAGTGTTCTCTGGCATAGGAGCGAATCCTATTGATCTTTCTCCAAATCATGCCGGTACTGTGATGGGTCTGTGCAATGGGTTAGCACAAAGCACAGGAGCTATAGCACCTCTTGTTGTGCACATGATAGTGACAAACGAGGTAAATAATATTTAAAACTTGTATTCTAGTGATTTATGGTCAATTATTTATCTGAAAATTTCGTTGTAATTATGTAGCTGTACTCTCTAGGACGTAACGAATTTGTATTGGGGGAAAGTTGCCGTAATTGGATCATTTTTTTACTTTTTACTATATAAAAGACGATATAAAAAAATGTGTGAAAATTTATGTGCAAAAGTATTGATCTGTGATTATACTATGTAAGGAAGTTAGAATTGATAAAAAGAAAGAGTTATACAGTCAAAAATAATTTTTACCAGAACTCTGCAAGCGGTCCAATCGACGACACTGGTTTCTATTTAGTTCGTTAATTGAACCACTTGCAATCAGACAAGAATAACAATAAAATTTATTGAAAACACTTTATTTATTAGTCAAATTGAAAAAATACAAAACACACGTTTTCTTACTTATTCATATCCTTCTGACTTTAGACAATAGGGACAAAAATAAAACTTTCTTAGAGGGCTTACATTGCCACAAACAGCACGTACCCATCTGTTACATTCTTGACATTGAGTCATGTCATTTTGTTTTAATTTTTTACACAAAATGCAGTACCACGGTTCACGATCAGATTTCTTGCTAGTACCAGACTTCATTCCAGAGGCTGAGGGTAATTTTGTTGAAGTGCTTTCCAAAGATACATTTTTTTACAGTTTTGAGTTCTTTCGCTAGTTTCTTTGTTTCTAGCTCATTTCTGTATGGACTCTCAGTCAAAACGTATGCTTTCTGTGCGAAAGGATCTGTTTCAAAATAAAAAAATATTAATTATATTAATAAGCAATAAGGAATATAAATATAAGGTGTTCGAGGAAAATTACAAAATTACAAATCTGATACAGTACAGTCAACATTTGAAATCAGACCAATTTGAGAACAATCAATTTTTGCCAAAACGGTTTTTATTTAGATATATTATTAGTCTATATAGAGAAAAAGGCAAACTTGGAAAACTGAAAGCTTTTGGCCAGGTTCACATTTTCACATGATTTTTGGATAGACTCATTAAAACCATTTACTTTGGAACATGAGCATTGAAAATAATGATATTTGATGCATAGAAAAATTCAGAAAGTAAAATATGTAAATGAAAATGTTAATAACACTAAGATGAATTAACTGATGAACTTTTGATTTTTGTAGACTGATCCACTTCAATGGAGAACAGTATTTTTCATAGCTGCGGGTTTCAACGTTTTGACCGCAAGTATTTTTAATCTGTTTGGATCTGGAGATGTTCAACCCTGGAACGATCGTGAAAGGAAAGAAAAGGCGTAAAAGGGTGAAAATATGAATAAAATTAAAGACAACAAGACAATGCTATTTTTATTGGATTTACCTTTGTGCCTTGTACCTCGATGTCTAAGGGATAATATTAGTCGAAAAGTACTAGATTGTGTTAGTTTGGGTTATAAATTTGTCAAAAATCACAGAACTAAATGAGGGAAATTTCTAATGACTTAAGGTACCAATAAAACTTCAACAAACACCATAACTGGCTTTAAAAAATGAAATTAGCTTAATACACTACTGAGCATCTATTTACTTATGCTTTTGGATGATAACCTTCTGGTGCTAAATTAACCTATGGGTAGGACTTATTAGCACATATTTAATAACGATACTATACTGTAACATTTGGGCCAGAAAGACTAAAGCGGAACACTTGAGACAAAATTGCTAAATTTCCTTTACTAACCAATATCTACACCTAATACTGTAAGCATATAATATACAAATGCATTTTTAAATATAATATTTATTGAAGATATATAAGTGTAGATATTATGATCAGTCACCCTCGAATACTCGTTGAGTAATTAATGGTTAGCTGGCATAAGGTGCCAAATGGCAAGTTTACGCCTTAAAGTGTAACCACTCTAGGAGTCACCAAACGTGCTAATTAAATTATGAGTTAGAAAGTGTGTGGTCGGTCAGCTTTTTGGCACTTAGCACTAGTTTTATGGAAACGGGTCTTTTGATGTTTTTATTTATTGCTTGGTGTTTTTATTCGATTTTTATTTTCATAAAATCTCAAATTCACATTTAAGTGATTATCCAATGTTATAGCCTGTTGATTAAACCTTTAAGGGTAAACTTCTTTTTAGCGACGATGAACAAGGAGACCAGGAGAATGCATTCCAAACACTTACACCAAATGTTGTTCGTGTAAAAGTCAATAAATCTAACCCAAAATCCAAAAAACATCATTTCAAATTCCTGAGTCCATTAGGATGATGAAGATAGTTTGCTTTTGCCCTCATTTGTAGCGAAGGGCTCAAGATTCAATGATATTATATTTCAAATGATGCTATAAAATGGTGTAAAGGTGACTTCCATATCCCTGGATATAACCTAAAATGAATTATATCGAGACAATGATGAGCCTAAAGTACTATGCCCGTAAGAATATTTTCCTTCCTTCCCTCACTCTGCCAGGAGCGTCATCCAGTAAATATGTTTATGTGTATTTTTGTCTGTGATGTCTAGTAACCAACGAAACGAGTAGTGGATTTTTTTTTACAGAAATTTTCTCCTATGGAGGGTGGTCTACACATTCATATATCAAAATAATCATCTAATCACAGACGGCCATTGGTAATATACACTGGAAAAGCTATTGAAAAGGATTAGTATCCTAGATAATATGCATGCTAAAGGAAGGTCATGAAACTGTAACCAAACGGGTCAGGTGAAAACATCCCCTCTAGGGGATGTATAGTTTGCAGGCTGTGTGGCTCTAAAGCGCTCCGGGTAAGAGCCAAGGTCTAAACATAGAATGTAAATAGTTAAATACATGTTAAGGCTATAGAAATAGGGCACATAACATATTTGTAATTACCCAATAAATGATGATGATGATGATGATAATGAGAACAAGTCGCTACACAGAGTTAGATTTGGTCATTGATGAGCAAATTCTAACATTTAGGGGATATCTAACAATTAAGCAATAAGTGAAAGGCAAATATATGTCTTATTTGGAAGCAGAATGGCATACCAGTTCCTGATTTATCAAGGAGCTTCTCCTGGCTTGGACGTAGATAATATAAAAACATTTTGCCATGGAGCGTCAGTTTTCCTTTAAGTTGCAGATAGAAAAAGAAGTAAAAAATTTCGACAATTATTTTCGTTATTTCCACTTTGCCTAAATCCTGGGAGAGTGAGAGCAAGCTTCTCTTGTTGGGAGATAAACAGTTGAAAAATAGAGGTGATATTTTAATGAATTGTCAATCGAAAATGAAAATGTTGCGTTAGTTTAAAGGATGGATAGCCATTTGCTTCTAATTTGGTTGCTATTGAGCAATCGGATTTGGTTTTCAGGTTGAATAAGGACGAGAAGAAATATCTGGAGGCTACAAGGCGGAAACTGTAATAATCACTCGATGATTCAAATGATCGGACTAAGTATATCGAGTTTACATACGACTTAGAAAGTGGATGCTTCGCCTAGTATATCATGCAGCTGATCTGGCTATTGACAGCAGTTGGTTTGGGAAACAGAAAAGCATTACTAGTGGTTCTTTTTACTGTCGTGTCAAATGAATATTTTCTTTCGGCTAGCGCGTGCAATTAATTAGAATAGCCTTCGGCGTGTCAAAATCCTGGAGTTTTTCGAAATAAACTGGAAAAATTGTTGGGTTAGACATGCGATATGCGAGTCGTGTTCCAATTGGCTAGTCGAAATTCTTGAAGTGCCTTGTCTTGTCTTAAATGTATTATTGGCTTCTGTTCCTTTCAAGGACAATTTGCCAGCACATTCGGGGTGTGTTTGGGGTGGGTCTGACTCTAAGTCATATCCCAAACACTGACTGTTCACTCAAAAGTGCTGTGAGCTTGTCGTTTTTATAGTTTGGTTTTTCTTCTCGGCACTTCAGTGAGCTAGAAAATTAGTTCAATAACCCAACAAAGGATTTATATCTCTTCTCGATCTCGGGCAACGGGAGATCTAGGACACTTCAAAATGGAATTTGCCTCGGATGGATGGGGATGGGTATTGTGTTAGGCCTTACCCAATTATCATTCTGCTAGCCGCAGAAAAGGAAAATATCTGAAAGGTGAGCAACATATGTCAAAGTGTAATTTCATTATATTTAAGGAATTTATTCATTTGTTTAATTATATTTGTATTTAAATTAGACAAAACTGTCGGAATTTCCAAAGGCGGAGTAATTCCCTCTCTTGTAATATTCTCATAAAGATCAAAACCAGGAATCATGTTAATCGGACGTTCAAAAAAGATGTGATTCAAATTTTCAACCTGTCCATATTCGAACGCTCGGTAATTTTTAATCCCTATTTTATATAAATGCTCATTATTAAGACAATGTCCTGTTCTCATTCTAATAATAGTGGTAATATGTCTACGGTCTATGAAGGGAAATTTCTTGTACCATTTTGAAGTGGGGAAAGAGTCTTGGACCCTGGCATACCATCTCCCTTTGTATTTCAGGGAGTCCTTCCATTCTTGAAGTGGGTATTTTAAAGAAAGTCCCTTTGGTTCCTGGAAATTTCGCGTGTGCCCCTCTTTACAAATCAGCCATTGAAGTTGCAGTGTTGGTGTCGTGGTGACAGTTTTGATTTTGATTAATTTTCATTCTTGTGAGATTTTCCATCCGACCCATTTTTGTGTATTAGGCCTTACCTTTACCTTATATTTTCATGATTGCTTGTTTAGTGTCTGAAACTCGATCCTTAATGGGATTTAGTAACGCATTTGTCAGGTGAGTTGATTTTGTTTGTTTTTTAGTAACGCCATCTTATGAAAATTTCATCCCACGTGAATAGTCCCTAATTCGATTGTAATCAGCTACAAATTAAAAAAAAAATAGATTAGTCTTTTAGATTTTCGCTTACTTTTGGCAGAGTGTTTGATAAAAGTTAATAAACCAGTTCAAGTTCGCGGCAAGAAGGGCAAACCAAGCAGTGGAACACCTGAGGTGCCGGAGGGGACAAAAAATCCAAACCGTAATGAAGAAGTCAGGTCTATCCAGAAGTAGGTACAACACGATACCATATCTTGATGGTAGCATCCTTCCTTACTAGCGGTGCAAAAATTCAAAATTTCTTCTGTGATAAGACAGAAACTGTTTTGTTACGTTCCATAGGAAATAGCTTTCCTATAGTACAGGTTTGTAAGTTTTCCTAACTGAGAATTTGTATATTAATTAAAAGACGAGTAAAACAGGTTTCATTTGATAATTTAGGTAATATTTTTTACGTCAATTAAAATATTTCGCACCCAATTATGCACACGTTTTTCTTCTAAAAATAAACAACAAATCATTAATTACAGTGCTTAGAGTCTATATAGAATACACATGTAATTATTTACACAAAACAATTTTTTTCTGGTACATTACAAAAATCGAGTCTCGAGTGGTTAAAATCGCCATAATTTTAAAATAAGAAGTTAGAATCATCATCCTCTGAAGTTACAAAGAGATCTTAGGAAAGCATCTTTGCTCGTATCTCATAAATAAAACCAGGACAAACTTAAACGATTTTTCTTTTAGTTTTTGGATATATTCGAAAATAACAAAATCTATAATTTATATACTTCCTTAAGGTTAGGCTAGAATTTGGGCCACCCTGAACAGTTTTTTTTATATATTTGATTACTAAAAACTAGTATAAAACTCGTTTTACGGCAATTTTATTTACTTTCCGAAAACGTTTGTTTTTAAAAAGTTTTATTTCGAGTTACAAGTATTCAGTACAAAGCTTTCTTAATGACTAACCTACATTTGGCATGGCTACGTATATATAATCTTCCAGATTTTCTGAGCTTGCAAATGACTAATACATTAATATGAATAATAATATGAGTCATAACAACAGTAATTCAGCGTAAATGGCCATATAATTCCTCCCTCCTCAAGTCTGAGAAAATTGGGGTTTATTTTCGAAGGGTTTCAATTATTTTATGTCCATTTTTACATTTTGCTGTGATTTCTTACATCGGTAATATATTATACCTATAATTATTAATACAAGTATAATAATTAAACATAGTACTATAGTTACTGATATACTAGTGTTTACAATATCGAATTTTTTCAAGGGGTGCAACACTAGTTTCTTTGCACTTTCTATGTCTTTTTGTATTTTATCTAAGTTTATTTCTTTTAGTTGTAAGGGTTCAATATTTTGAACTAAGTTTTCATCTATATTTATTGTAGGCAATTTTAACCTTAGGTTGACCGTATCAGGTTTTTGAGAACCGTAATGATTGTTTTGTATCTTAACTGCGCATTGTGCGGGCAGGATTAAGGGCACTTGTTTTACAACCTCGACTGTATTCTGGTTAGGGCATTGAAAATAGATATTTTCTTGATTTTTTGGGATTATTATGATGGAATTATCATCAAATTGGGTAATAGATGTTTTTTCGTATTTAATAGGTATCATTGGACAATGATTTGTCAAATTAATCGTTTGAACTATACAAGGTTCATTTTGTTGAGTAATTCTTTTGGACATAAGAATATTTCTTCGATTTTATGACAATCTTCCTTTAGGTTATAAGAATCGTTGGGTGATTCTAGTAGATAAGAGTTACTTAGGGTTATTATTTGATCATTGATTGGAATTGGGTATAGAAGAAATAGTATATATGGTTTTCCGGTAATTAATGGAATAGCCACATAAAATATTATTAAGTAATTTTTTATTGTTACATCTGCATGGGCTACCTCATAATATTTAATTATATTATCGAAAGGTATTGTTGTTTGTTTCTTCATGTAGTTTGTTAATTATTAATTGAAATTCTTGGTATTTAAAAATACTGTGATGCATTATGTTTATTTCTGCAAAGTTAATAGCGGTTTGTACGTTTGCTTGAATTTCGCTTATTACGCGAACATTATTTGCTAGGTTGTCGAGTAATGCAATAAAGTACGTTGTCGTATACGTGGATTGAGTCATACGTGTAAGGTAATTTATACGGTGTTGGATTTCTTGTTGATTTGCTGTGACATTGGTCAGCTGTGAGTCAATATCCTTAGTTAATCGTTTAACAATTGTTCGTGTATCAGAAATATCCTGATGGAGAGTTTCCTGATTTTCTTGGAGTGTTTTGATATAGTTATCATATCGTTCTTCATCATCAGCGTCAAGGGTTCCATAGAGATATTTATGGCCTTTCCCTATGAAGTTGAATAACCCTCTTTTAGTTCTTTTCGCTGGGGTTGTATAATGATTTACGAATGACTTAATTGACTTTACTTGATTAATAAGATCGTGCGTTCTTGTAATAAGAAGGCGGTCTAAGGGTGTATTTGAATTATAAAGTTTCTGCGGCTTGTAGAAGAGTTTTTTCTGTCGCTTTAATATACTCTTGTATATTTGTTAGGTTTACATGGTAATAAACGTCATGATAGTTATTTACTATATATCCAGTTCCTTGGTAGATAGGTAATAGTGGGTTGGTTATTTCTTCTATCTTGTATTGGGCGTTAACAATCAGTGGAAGGAGTATCAGGATGATCTTCATTTTCCTGAAATCATAATCGTCTTTTAATATCCTTGGAGTGTCTCTGATTTTTAAATACAGCTGATTTATATTTAGGTTGTATATTTTTTGTTAGTTTCCGGGGTGTATTTATCCACTGGTTACTAGCTTCGGGTATCTCCGGATCATTTTCACGTTTTTCATTTAGTTTAGCTAGAACATTTGCCTTTTCCGTATTCAGCTTTGTATTAATATTTTCGTTTAGTTCTTTAAACGTTTCCGCTAATTCATTTATATAATCAGTTTGTATTTGATTTAAGTTTTTCTCAAAATTTAGTTGATAATTTAGGTTTCCTTTGATTATTTGAAAAGGGGTATAATCGTGTGAAGAATGTATACTATTATTATAGTTTAATATAGCAATATCAACTAATTCTTGAATTGTCTTAGATCGGTGATTATCTCTAAGCGTAATTAGGCTTTCTTTATGTGTCGAATGAAATCTTTCGATAGGCGAGTTCGAATTAGGGTTATACGATGTCGTAAAGTGTAACTCTATTTGATATGTTTTACAGAGATCTTAAATTAAATTACTTTTAAACGTTCGCGCGTTATCAGTAGTAATTTTACAATTACAATCCCCGTTTTTCTTCCATTGAGCTGGCAGTATCAGTTTCTGACTTTTCTTTCTGTTTGCTAGTTGATGGTTGAGGTGTCCTTTTGACTGATAGTTGTTTTTGATCATTTGTCGATGGTTTGGGTAAATTTGTTTTATTCGGAGCTTTAATCTGAATATCCGATATAATATTTATTTTTGGTGTCTTTTTCTTAACGTCCGGCACCTTTTCTGGATATACTTTTCTTGGTTTTTCAAAAAGGTTTTCCTGCGAATCGAAAAAGTGCTTGATTTTTTTCATGCCATAATTGTTGATCATCTTCTTCATCTTCCTTGTCTTTTTCGCACATAGCAGACATGTGTGTAGGTGGCGATTTTATTTCTTCTATTGGGTTTGTTTCTATTGGTGGTCTGGAGAGGGCGTCTGCATTGGAGTTTTGTATCCCTTTCTTGTAATGGATTGTATATTCATACTCTTGTAATTTTAGTCTCCATCTTACAAGTTTTGAATTTGGTTCCTTAATCGAGAATAGCCACTGAAGTGGTTTGTGGTCGGTTACAACCGTAAACTTTCGTCCAAACAGATATGGTCGGAAGTACTTTGTAGCCCAGACAATGGCTAGGAGTTCCATTTCAATAGTTGAATAGTTACTCTCTGCAGGATTAAGGGTTCTACTACCATATGCAATAGGTAGGTCGGTTCCAATTACTCCTTGCGATAAAACAGCGCCAATTGCGTAGTCTGAGGCGTCTGTGGTTAATATAAATGGTTTGGTAAAATCCGGGTATTGAAGTATTGGATCATTAGTCAAAATATGCTTACATAGGTTAAACGCGTCAATAAATGGTTTATCATGAGTTATCTTAACATTTTTCTTTAAGCAATGAGTTGGATAAATGGTCGGATTCTTGAAATCATAAAATAAAGAGATGGATTGTATAAAATTAAAGTAAGTAACTCCAATAATAATAAAAAATTTGGAATCAGATTTTACTGCCATAAATGCAATAAGTGGGAAAGCCCAGGAACAAATGGAAAATCATAGCTTCTGAACTTAATGAGGAAATTGAAAACTTTGGACTAAACCCAGTTTTTGAGGATACCACGTGTCAAAATACATT
Source organism: Pissodes strobi (assembly GCA_016904865.1). Taxonomy (NCBI): domain Eukaryota; kingdom Metazoa; phylum Arthropoda; class Insecta; order Coleoptera; family Curculionidae; genus Pissodes; species Pissodes strobi. The sequence continues at coordinate 51,643 of MU184096.1, read as the reverse complement.
GTATCTATAACTAACAAACGAACATGAGATTAGTGAAATAATACCTGAACTGAAGCCAAACTCTACCCTAGAACATGATACAGTAACTGTTAAAGATACCTTAAATTAAAAAAATTACATTCTTTCAATACTCGCAAGGTTAGTAACATTGTTCTTCGGGAAATGTTCTCCATTTCCCGAGGATTGCGAGTTTGAAGATGATGTAGAGGATAAACTGTACTGTGCCAATGTAAAAAAAGACATTTTTACCCAATTACATAGATCCTAATGAAATGAAGTCAATATTCAGTTAATCGCTTCATTAATCTCATTGTACCATTACCACAGATAAATCCACACCAGATGCGCAAGTACCTATCTAACGCGTGATACCGAGTTTTCGTTAATCTCCGCCCCCTTCGGATGGCCAGCCATCCGAGGACATAGTCAGAGACTGCAGTTGATATTTCAGATACGTGATGCTCGGGCAGCGATACCTATAGTGCAAGAGCTTATATTATTGAAACGTTCAAACATATATTTTTTTAATGCTTTTGAAATTTAGTGGTTTTGAAAGTGCCTTTATTTACATTGTTCAACTAGAGGTGGGGATAAATATCATTATTTACCTCCAGATCATCTGGGTACTGGTACATTTAATTTTGTACATAGTATATTAAGTTTAATAGTTCCACGTAATAGCATATTTCATTATGAGTCTGAAAATAACGATTTTTTTTTGTGTGCGCGTGAAAAATTCATTTAAGCAATGAAAGCACGGAAAAAATCGATTTCTGGGCGTGTGATGAATACTACATTTTTACAATTTTTTGATAATATAAAAACGAGTAAATTTTTTTATACACGTGCATCAACAAAGCAGGTTTAATTATGTTAACTAATGTATTGTAAATTAGTTTTGATTTGATTATGTTCTCCGTTTTGTTTTATTTCGTTTTGTGAATTAGGTGAATGTTGAGTTTAATTTATTTTGGATCCGGCAGCTGATTGTTACAATACCAGGTCTTGGCCTTATGATATAAAAGTTATACTTCAACGTGAATAATTCCGTAGCAAGATTTTTTGAAGTTTTAAGATTTTTTATTATAACAGATATAATCTTAAGACCTAAAAGCGAGCACAACAATGAATTAACGACGTCTTTTGACGATTTTTTTTCTTTTTAATTAAATATTGAAAGGTTATTGCCTAAAAAATTAGTCACATTATATTTTGTTTAAAAAAATCGACTTTACAAGCAAGGGATAAACATTTGAACTCAAGTGAACTTTAGTTTGGGTTAGATCCAATATTTTACGAATCATATTTTGTGTTTAGTTTCTCTGAGCATTGAAGTGTGTAAGATAAATAATGCACCTACTAGCGCCCTCGCGATTTTCGCCAAGTTAGTGCCCCTGATAACTACAAACCAAATACCATTGAATACTACTGTCAACAGCCCTAGAAAAGAGAATTAAGGGTGAAAATCATCCAGCTTTGCATAGCGAAGGATGATGACGTAAGCTAGGGACACCGAATGAACTTCTAACTTTTGAGAGCCTATATGTCCGAAAAAGTTGCATCATTTTTATGGAACCAATGCCTAAAGTGAATAAATTTCTCTTAATTGTAATCGTTGTTCTATACATAGTTGTTTAATTCAGATTTAGGTTTCTTTTAGTTATATTTACACTATTATTATTGACATTATTTATAGTATGTGATTTTCAGTTTACTTGCCAGTTCTAGAGGTTGCAAAGATATACATTAATAATAAACGTTTTGGTTACACACTTATGAAAAATGTTACAAATAAAGTGTTTATTTTTATGAAAATAACGTTTAGTATATTTTTAGACTTTCGCAACAATCAACATATTCTTAATCTAGATTAATATATATTTCTTTATATTTTGTCTCCACATTAAATAATAGAATTTCATTGGTGCGGGCAAACTTTTCGCATGCCTTCAAATATCCATTGCTAAGCGATGGTGCAGGTAACGTAAGTTCGACGCGGCGAAGTCATTGTGACTCAAACACTCTTGCGCATTTGGTCTGGGTTATCTGAGCCATTAGATTATTTTTCCAACAATTTCCAGTGTAGATTTTTACATATTTTGAACTTAGATGATTCTGTAGAATTCAAAAATAATATTATTAAAGTAATTAAGCAATCGCCTATCTAGGAATGACGGGGGCAATGCGGACCACTCCAACTGCGGCCATGGAGTCCCTCCTGGACCTCCCGCCTCTACACTTTGTGATAAGGGGGGAGGCCAGGCTGGGAACACATAGACTGCAGCAAACAATCACCGGTACTAGAAGGACGGGACACATGGCAATCGCTGATCTTGTGGGGGGAGATGTTTTAAACATGAAAACGAACCACATGCAAAAGCGATACTGTCTTAATAGATCATTCGAGGTGAACTTTCCAAGTAGAACCGAATGGGAAAATGGACTAACAGCTATCAGAAGGCAGGACCAAACCTGGTTCACAGACGGGTCAAAAACTGCAACTGGTACTGGATCAGGAGTTTATTCTGCTAGTCAAAGTCAGAGCAAATAATATGCACTGGGTATGAAGGTTTCTGTTTTCCAAGCAGAGGTATACGCCATACTTCAGTGCGCCATAGAGAATAATAGGAGGGCCACAAACAATCGGCGGATCCTAATATTGTCGGACAGTCAGGCGGCACTAAGAGCTCTACTGAGCCAGGAAGTGTCATCAAGACTGGTGTGGGAATGTCTTGAAGAACTACAAACCCTGGCGGACCGGAATACGGTAAGACTAATCTGGGTGCCAGGACACAGAGGGATCGAAGGCAATGAGAAAGCTGATGAACTCGCCAGGAGAGGATCAGAAACAAAACTAATCGGCCCAGAACCGGCTCTGGGAATACTAAAAAGTATGACCCGGAGCCACATCAAAGACTGGGTTCGAGAAGAACATCGACGTTACAGGGCAGAAATCCCCAGGCGAAACCATGGAAAGGAATTTATTGGCCTACCATGTAAAAAAAGAACCGGAAAACTGCTACTCATGAGCAGAGATCAGTTACGAATCATAACCGGTCTTTTACCGGTCATGCACCCCTAAAGGTACACTTGAACAGGATGGGTCTGTATATCGGAGACCTTAACTGCAGACTATGCAATAACGAACCGGAAACAGCCAGACACATCCTGATCAACTGCGAGGCCCTGGACCGCAGGAGACTTAGCATCTTTGGGCAACCAAATATAGACCCAGAGATACTAATCAAACACCCAGTAAAAGAACTATACGGCCTCGTACAGGATACAAAAATACTGGAGTGGTTATCATAAACCACACAGGCTCAGCACAATAAGACTGTACAGGCTGCAGTGCTATATCGGGACGTATGTCGGACAGGCCTAGGGAAAAAAAGCAATCGCTGACGTCATATCTTTGAACTTGTATAGATAAACTCCATTTCAAAAAATTAGGTAATAAGAAAACAAACGAAAATTTTATTAATATAGTATATCCAAGCAAGCAAGCACGGTACGGAAGAAGATGAAATTTAAAACAGCGAAACGGTTTTGATTCTGATTAAAATATATATTAATTAATTTCCAACGTTTAAATAAAATTTTAGGTCGGAAATGCCTGCCTTACAAATGATTTTAGCTAATAATAATTTATAATGACTATTTATTTTACCCATTTACCGTTTTTATTTCCAGATATAACAGTACAAACTTATTCCAGCTTCACACTCAAGAATCCATGTTGACTTTCTAAAATGTTGAGGGCGATAGCAAAACATTATTTATTGCGGCATTTCAGTACGTATGTGCTTTACGAAGATAAACAAATTTATCGCATTTTTAACCCATTGTCATGTAACTATATATTTGTTATGGGATCTTTCATTCTATAATTAATTGCGATAAAATTTCACCTGATAAGGAAAGCTATCACTAAAACTTCTTTGCGACATTCGAGGTGTTATGGCCAATTTGAAACGATCGATTTAAGAAAAAGTAAAAGTCTGGGAAAAATGGGGAAACTGAATAATGACAAAAATGAATTTGTTTATTCTGCAGTAAATCAAGAGCTTAATGGAAAAGAGAGTTTGGATGAATATGTAGGACCAGGTATGGAACGTATTTGTGTTTATTAATGGAATAAGATTTTTTTTGGCTTATTTCAATGGATAATTATGGAAGAGGATGCTCCGGATATTCACGAAAAACGCTATAGCTTTGAATTAAAGTTGAATAGTAATGCCTAGTTTTAATACAGTCTGAAATTAGGATATAAATTCAATAAATATTTTTAACTAGGCTTGGACCACTTCTATGTTTATTTTTTAATCTGCATTTTAAGCATCAATTCGATATATGCAGAGCGGTTCTTGCAGAAGGGTTGACTCCGTTATATTTATTTCAAATTAAGCACTCAAATTTTCTAAAATTCTGAACTTATTTTGCTTAAACTGAAATGTTTTTAAGATGATGACATTTGTAGATATTTTAAGGATATAAAATCTAAGCGATCTGTTAATAAATAATTATCGTGGTGTTTAATATTCTATATGGGATCATCCATTTTTAGGCTGTATTGATATTTATATATTTATTTACTATATCTCTTTTGCTGGTCAGGTCCCACTACAGGGTAGAGATTTCGAAAAAGTATATCATAGAAAAGTCTATAATAGAAATAAAAAAATATATCAAAACGCCTAGATAATACAAATAAGTAAGGTATATAAATAATCTAATAAAAATAATCAATAATCGACCAAAAAAGGGGCCATGATTTTTAGAGAGTTAAAAGAATTCAGACTAATTTTAAACAGGTACCAAATGCATGAGTGCGAGATATAAAACTAAACGGGGAAAATTTAGAAATATAGGCTCGAGGAGTGGGAACATATAAAGCATTCCAATCATGACGAGTTATATAAGGACGCAAAATATAATAAGGAGAAAATGTTCATAGCATCAATACAAAATTAAAAAGATATGTGAATTATTAATATTTTCGACGTGCTATCAGTGATGCTGTAAAAAGTTTAGTGTAGGGTATATACTCTCTCCAAATTACTGATCTGAATATTATAGCCAGGAGCTCATATCACTCCTACATACTCCAATATAAACGGAAATTTCCTAAATTTTAAAATGACGTCCAACATTAATAAATCCATACCTGCAATACAAAATTTCTCTCATTGTCTGGTGAAAAGGGACTTAAGCCCAAAACCAACGAGAAAGAAAGTCATTTTATAAAAAATAGGAATGTTCAGTTGGTGAACTTATCATTGTTAGAAAGAACTGGTGCGCATTGGTGCGCAGTTGAAGGCTCAATGCTCAATCGCAGTCTAACGAAGTTCCTACCGCATGCATACCATTCCCCCTTCTAGCAACAGGTTATTTGGGAAGTACTAGGCTATTAGAAGTTTAAGAAGGGCATTCCGTTGATCATAACATATTTTACAAGTCTACGATAGAAATGATGCTTTCGTTGTTTTTGAAATTGTTTGTTTTCTATTTAATCATCGTCCCGCTAGTTTTAAGAAAGCTTCAAAAGGCCACCAGTTCTAACATGCATGATTTGCAGCTTCTGTAACAAGTTGCCAGGTGCATGTGGGTCAACGACAAGATTTTCTATACAATGCTTTACTAGCGCTTCACTGTCTTCGATACACTTTCTAGCATTTTAATATTTATTTAGCTTCATCTCTGTGATCTGTAATTATGACGATGCAATCAGCAAATTTTAAGCGAATTAATCTCTTACCGTTGATAATTAAGTTTTACTCTTGAAAATTAAAATTTTATTCCATTGCATCGAAGCATACGAGTTGCTATTGACGGACATCTCTCGAAGGAATTTAAAATCAATGCCGGAGTTAATCGAAGTTGTATATTATCTCCTACAACAATCTCTTAGATACGGCAAACAATTCTATTTACAGTTTTGCAGACTACAGCACTCTTATTTCCTCAATCATGTCGCGGACTCCAAAGACCGCTGCCTGTTCTCAACGCGAGCGAGAAAACCAGATTGCTGCCATCAATGGGGATATGAACGCCATCGTGGAATGGGGTGAAGAGTACAATGTCTAGTTTAACGCAGAAAAGTCTCAAGCCGCAATTTCAATAAAAGCAAACACCGCAGGACCTGACTTATCAATGACAACACTGACTCTGGCCTCATCCTTAAGCAACATGTCTGGGCATAACCACGTCACCAAAATCGCCAAGGGAGCAGCACTCTATAGAGCAAAACAGTTGCATATACCACATCCGCTCTTACTGCTCTATATAAGGCCCAAATAAGATCATTTCTGGAATACTGCTCCCATGTGTGGAGCTCGGCACACAAACAATTGCTTAAGAAATTAGATACCATACATAGGAGAGCAGTGCGTCTTATGGATGACCCAGAGTTGATTAAATACCTTAAACATCGGAGAAAAGTGGCGGATCTCTCTCTTTACTATCGATACTACTATGGAAGGTGTTTGAATGAGCTGGCACTTATGATTCCGCCCAGAGTTGTGCCAAACAGAAATACCCGTCAGACGCAAACTGCTTATCAACATACGATTCAGTTGCGAACACTTAGAACGTCGATGTTACGGGACTCCTTTTTATGGAGGACTGCGTCGCGTCGCTCTGGAGTGGGCTTGCGAGTAACATCTTTTCTGAAAACTACAACCTACGGCGCTTAAAGTCAAACGTACACCATCATCTCCGCACATGCATTACTCGTTGAGTGGTATAGGAGTTTTCTTTTGTGTGTATGCCGATCATAAAAAAATTGTCGACAGTTTGGATTGGACTTCCGTGATGCACATAGTGTACCATCACACAGTTCATAGTAGAGAACCAAACCAATAAAGAGCAGTCACTTATTTCTGAAAATCATGCAAAATATAGTATTGAAGTTAATTTAAGCCATACTTAGTGGTCGGGATAAACAAGTGATTTTATTATTGTTTAATACCATAAAGAAGGGTGTGGTATCTTAATTAACCACTTTTAATAAACTGTATTGCTATAGGGCAGTGAGAGGAATTGAAACATGTATTCAGTTTAATTTACTTTAATAATGCAGGTGTAAATTGCATTTGAATATTATAGATATAAATAAACAGCGTTTTCTATGTTAAATAGAAATTATATATGTACAATTCTTAGAATAATTGCAGGCATTCGTCCATTCAAGCATAAAACTAATATTACAAAAGGTTTCTTAAAATTAGAAATATCTACTAAAAAGTCTTGATTGTTTGATTTAAAAAATGAGTTTTTTATGTTTCTTATTTTAATACTTTTCGTTCTCCAACTTAGCAACTTTCACACAGCGTACCTTTCACCTTGACTGCTTTATCTGTCTTCAACAGGGAGAGATTTTACTTAGTTATTTTCCAAACTTAATTTTTGTGTTTACGGAAACCATAAATCTAGCTTTTACCTTGCTTACAGAAATTCGACCAGGAATGTCAGTCCGCCATCTTATGTTCAATTTTCCAAAGGGGACGCTATCGTTCTGACTTCGAAGAATTGCTTAAAAAAGCCCAAAAGGAGGTCTTTGTCCAACCTTGAACAAAGATAACTGAGGTGCACTAAATATTCTCTAATATTTGTGCATACAAAAAGAGAAATTGGCCCAAAAAGGAATTTGACCTTTTGGCGCGAAGAGGCACTTGCTCGTGGAGTGTTAGCAGAGCACTGACTTGATTAATTTCTTTCCTTGAGCTAGTCGCCTAGCGGCAAAACCACATAATAAAAGTGGGCGGTGACACATACCGAATTCATATTTGAGATTAAAAGGGTAGAAACTGTTTTCTTTCTCTATTTGACACACTATCGTTCACAATGCTGATTGAGATAAAAATCTATTGAATTGAAAACGATTACAAACGTTTTCCTTTACGAGTGAAGAATTGCTGAATTGTAATATATTATACTGACAGTACTGCTGTACAGGCTCGAATTAAGGGATCGTCCGTCCAAGTTTGAACTAAGAGGTTTTAAAGAACTTGACATTTGCTGATTTAAACGCACAAATTGGGTTGTACCCGGGGTGAAATAAATCTATTTGAGTTTAATTATGGCTCATTCATTCTACATACATACAAGGTGTTCTCACCAAACTATACGGTGAAAAACGATAGTTTCTACACGTGTTGGGGTGTTTCCCCAACACTTAGTATTTTGTTTCACCATTACCAAAAATGACTTACCGAAAATAAACAATCTACCATGGAGATGTTTAGGTAAGGTAGTGAGGAACCATGATATACGTCCGGTGAGATTGATTTTCAAAAGGCATTTCACGAGGTTCCCCATAAAAAACAATTAAGGAACCTAAGACTAAGAGTATTTAATCATGACATGAGGAAATTTTCTTATAGGCATTGGAGCCAAGCTGTTAAAATCAAGATGGATAGCCAGCGATATTCTACGACAAGTTCGGAAGGTTGTACTATGAGTTACCTTTTACTTAATGTATATCTTCTTCTTCTTGAAATATCATCTTCATTCAGCGTAGGTATATTGGACATGATATGAGTTTATTTTCAGCCAGTTTGAGAAGTGCGTTAATCGTCTATCCAATCTTTAGACAAGATGTTCTTTTTTTCTACTAATTTTATTATTCTCATTACGTTGTCAAAATTCTCATCTTTACTAGCTTTGCCATTCTGTTCATATCCTTCAAATTACTGACATGATTTATCCAACTTATCTTGATCGGACTCTTCGCCTCCGTAACAGGCCAAAGTTCCGCTCCGTTCCGCGACAAACCTTCCTCCACATTTAATTTCACAAATGTATTTCATACCTGTTCCATTCCTGTACCTATCTTTATTCACTAATCTTGGTCATCACTTAGTAGTTGTCCTACATGCTTAATTTTCGAAATTGTTTCTAATCGATTTGGCCCCATCCATATTTCTGCATGATTTGGTTATTACTAACAATCAGAGTTTTGTTTTTATATTAATTCTAATTACCACTGTGTCTTCAAAAATGATAGATAGTGCCTTATATTCCAAATAGTTTTCTATGATGTTATGAATGAGGGAGACTTTAATAGCTAACGGTATGGTTGAGTTTGATGTCGCGTCCAAACGCAAATAGTAACGGATTCAACGTTAGAGCTGTCTTAGAGACAAGACAATGGGAAGGAGAGGGTGAAGGTGTATGGAAATATGTTTGTTATTTGACTATGACGAGCTTGAATGAACTTGAAAACCACTTCCCCGCCGAAGAATCCATTTATATAAATTGACATATTTTCATGTTAGCAGACAGGGTTGAACAATAAAGCATTAAATATAGAAATGTTTACTCGATTTCCAGCTTTGTTTAAAAACCTGTTATTCAGGTATTGTTGAAAATCATATTTCTAACAAAAGTAACTTAAAATCTGAAGACATTGAGGTGAAGCAGTGTCAAACAAAGAACATAAAGGCCACTTTTAATTGTTTTATGGTGGTTGTTCCTCCAGATGCTAAAGATATGGTTTATGGGGAATCTTTTTGGCCAGCAGGGGTGGGCTTTCAGCGTTTCGATTTTTCGCTAGGGCCCAATTTTCTTGACAAACGTCAAAGTCGACTAATCCCGAATTAGTGCCAATAATTTCTACATCTTCCGTACATAAAACGCACACCACTCCTGCTGAACTAACCATTTTGCATCT
>MU184096.1:0-21970 GCA_016904865.1 Pissodes strobi | reverse complement strand
TAATACACTACTGAGCATCTATTTTCTTGTGCTTTTCCATGATAACCACTGATCTATACGAATGGATAAGCAATAACCTTTCACCGAAATGGCTAATTTACGACGTCAAAATGTAAACAAACTCTAGCAAATCTCGGGATGATTGCGTTTGCGCACTGTAACAATCCTTATTGTAATTCGAGAACGTGAGCAGGTCCGTACTTATAAATTTATTTTGGTATAATAGTTTTGATTTTTGTATCAAAACTTCTTGAGTACATAGTACATTACTAAATCCACTTGGAAGACAACTCTCATCAATCACTTGCACAAACATTGTTATTTGGTAAAAATCTCAATGTAAAACTAAGTTTGCACCATATATTGCCTAAATCATTTGAGTAAATCATAGATAAATACCATGGATGAATATATATGTGTTCATTGGGTTCTTTTGGCGCCTTAAAAGCAAATACCAGACAAAACAGAATAAAATACGCAAGCGTCTAGAGATCAGGCGTAATTTTCGATGCAGCGAAACGAATAATAGGTATTATTATGGCTTTGCATGACCCTCCGCTCGCTTCGGGGCTCAATCAACAATAACTAACCAAGTGCTAACCAGAACTAACCCAAACTAACACAAAATTAAGAAAAAAAGGTAAGTTAATAGAAAACAATAAACAAAACATCTGTCGCGACCGACGGGAATCGAACCCGCAGCGCAGGAATGACAGGCAAGCACTCTGCCTACTACACCAACGAGGCGTTGTAGAAGTTTTGCTAGAACGTAGATACCTGGATTCGTTTCGCCGCATCGAAAATTACATTTGATAGACGCTTCTTAAAATACGAGGTTAACTGATCGCGATATTTCAGTTCGTAGTGCACTTGTGAATGCATGCGATTTAAAGACCTGCAATTGGCAAGTATATGGCCCTCCGCACGCTTCGTTCGCTCCGGGGATCAAGAAAAGGAAACTAACCAAGTGCTAACCCAAGCAATACCCAAGAAAAACTCAAAAATCAAGAAAAAAACTATTTACTTAAAAAAAACCAAAACCGACGGGATTTGAACCCGGGTCGCCAAAGTGAAGGCCAACCATGCAGACCCCATCCATCTGCTTAATTGCAAACAACTGGTTGCAGCGCGGAGACATGCGTCACCTCACGTAGCTAGCCAATCACGCGCCTCTCATTCACAAGTGCACTATCAACTGAAATCTCGCTAACTGATCAGCTGTTATTTTGTAGGCAGAAGTTTAGAACGTAGAGACGTGAGCCGCGTTCGTTTTTGTCATCATTTTCCTCGATTTGCACTGAAAATTTGATAGTCACGAGTTCTGTGTATTTAAAAGGAAAATCCAAGTCACGTGCCTGTCAAAATGTTAGAGCAAATCGAGGAAAAAGACGAACGCGGCTATGGATTCGTTTCGCCGCATCGAAAATTACGCCTGATCTCTAGACGCTTCTTAAAAACACGAGGTTAACTGATCAGCTGTTATTTTGTAGGCGGATCGTTTCCAGATAGATCGACCAATACGAAAGGCCGATATTCACATAGTGGCCTAGGCCTGTAAAGGATCTTAAAATTCTTATCATGATATCAACCTATATGGAGATCGGTGTATCAACCCTACTAGAAAATCACGTCATACAGCTTATTGCAGGGTTATTTAGAGATATTTTAGATGTTTACGACTTAATAATACTAATACCTATACTATTAATACTTTCTGAAAATAGGAGATTCCCGGGATAGCGCCTTTGCTTCGACAAAGATTAACCGTATCTACAAGTATGCATACTCATAATGTAATGATCAGTAATTGATCATTAAATCAATAAGCTAAAAAGCAGTCTCAGTTTTTAAAATATAGTCAAAAATCACACACAAACACTCCTTACTCACTTAGAAGGCGTTCAAAGCAAACTAAACTAACCAAACCACATCCCAACCGAACAAAAACAAATAGCGAATAGCCGAATGGCGTAGCTTGGGGGTAGGTGGGTACGCCGTAGATTCCGTTTGCCCGATTTGCCGTCAATCGATTCTACTTTACGAAACTACGAGCTCGGCACGGGCCTGGAAAATCGACAGTAATCGACCGCGTGGCTGAACAGCTGGCGATTTTGACATTTGACTGACGGATTGAGTGTTATTGCGCTTGATCAGTAATGCCGAGGTATCAAAAAATATGACTGGGAATCGTGCGCACAAACACATTTTTTCGCCCACGCGTAATCAATTTCTCTTCAGATGACACATGCATTATGCTGATCCATTTGTATAGATCAGTGATGATAACCCTTCTGGTGTCAAATTTTTCTAGGGGTAGGACATATTAGCACATAGTTAACGATACTATACTGTAAGATTTAGAGCAAAAAGACTAAAGCGCAACGCTGAAAAAATTCCTAAATTTCCGTTATTAACCAATATCTACACCTAATAAATGAAGATTACTGTAAGCACGTAATCCAACAAACGCATTTTTAAATATAAATATATACGAAGTGTAGATATTATGATCAATAATCCTCGAATATTCGTCGAGTAATTAATGGTTAGCTGGCATAAGGTGCCAAATGGCAAGTTTACACCTTAATGTGTAACCACTTTAGGAGTCACCAAAAGTGCTAATTAAATTATGAGTTAGGAAGTGTGTGGTCGGCCAGCTTTTTGGCACTTCTTTTATTGTTATTGCATCTTAGCACGCGTTTTATGGAAACGGGTCTTTTGATGTTTTTATTTATTGCTTCGTCTTTTTATTCTATTTTTTATTTTCATAACATCCCAAAGACGCATTTAAGTGATTATCCAATGTTGTACACTGTTGATTAAATCTTTAGGGGTAAATTTATATTGTTTCTCTTAGAAAATTGTAAATTAGTCAAATGAATTTAATATTCCGTTGAACTGTTAACCATCCATCGCTCTCTCAAAAAATGATGACCGTAATATTTTTGAAAATACTTTGTGCATTTTCAACTGTCCTAAAATCTTTGTCTGTTTACTTTGATGTTTTCTCCCTGCACAAACGGAAACAAAAATTCAATCATATTATATGACCTCGAATTAGTTACTGACCAGATTACCATGAAAATCTATGACTTAATTAAGATCGGCAACTTCGAACCTCCAAGAATCTTTGAAACGTGCTGATTATATGGAGTTTTTACTGTTTTTATTCTCATCTGATATACCACTGATTTTCCGGCATGATGTTATGAACTGATTTACGTCCAAGCCGATATTTCTTGGAGGTTAAAGACTGCTTCGAGATCATCCCAAGAATCCCCATATCTATAGCTCTCTCTAAAATCTAAAAGTAATCTCTGTTGAGTAAAAACCTCTCCTTTTTCAAAAAAAATATTGCCTGTTCAAGCGACAATGACCTTTGAGGAGCCTTGTCATAAGCCTCAATTCCCCCCTCTGCAAAGCCAAATAGTCCTTCATCCTACAAGGAGCTGGGTTACCCAAGAGTAGCGCAGCCTGCCTCATTCATGGAGTAGTCAGCCATAGATCCTTGGCCTGCACATCCCTTGCGTTCTTTGGAATGGCGGCGATAGTACTGTAGGACACGAATATTACAGGCTTAGATCCCATTGAATCCAACCAAGTCTGACCCTATTATGCCCGCCCAGGATCCCCGAGATGTCCCTACATTCAGTCAGTAGCACATAATTGATTCTATCAGACTCAAGAGTTGACAGAGCACCTCTGCTGTATGAGCCCTTTCCTCTGAAGGCTCTCAACAGGTTTTCATATACGCATTTGTGGGTCGCAAACATCTCGGCCTGAAACACCGTTGCATATGTCCCAAGACCGAAAGCAAGTCTCTACCCTGTGACTTGACTCGCCTCTAACGATCTGGGTTATAAACCATACTGGCAATTAGGCGGGACTTAGAGTGTTTGTTTACTATTTTAGAATGTCTAATATTTCACTTCACGCATGGTCAAAATCAATATCGCGGTGTGTCTTAATTAATTTTTTACAGGTGTCCAAGGATGCAGATCGGAGATTCATCGGCTCAGAATCATCTTTAAGATAACAACATAAAATACAAAATGTTCTGTAAAATTAGGAAATAGCCTCGCATGAATAAGAAAGCTCTTTTTTCTCCCGACACTTTTATTTTCCGAAATCTGTCCCAAACGTAAATTTATTTATGGTTTTTACAATACAGATATGAGATTCATGGCATTAAAATTGTTTGGAAAATCATCATATCTATAAGTAATTTGGTGCAAACTTTGAACATAACTTCAAGTGAGTTAGAGGATTCTTAACTTTACCGGAAAATTAATTTCTGGATAAGGAAAATATATTTTGCCGAATTGCCAATAATCGCAGTCGGTCTTTTCCGATCTTTTTACTGCTTCCACTCAAACTCTTGGTTTTAACTCATCTTTTAAATTATTCAACCTACAAGAAATTTCCTATGGAATCTCAATCTTCCTTCTGATGGTTCAAATCTGAGACTTGTCGCCTCCGGATAAAATATCATCACTTTTATAAAAAATCTAGTATAAAACCTTATTTTCATTTTAGCACGCATTGATTTTCTAGGAGAGTGTTAACGATAGCTATTCACCATAAACAAAAAAAGATTTACTCTGTTCTCGAGGTTTAGTTCTGCGACTCATCTTCGAAATTCATCATATCTATGATTAATGATCCTGATATGTCGATATCTCTACAGTTCTCTGGCGACTCAGAATTGAAAAACATCTGTAAAGATAAGATAAGATAGGATAAGATATATTTCGCTTGTGAATATTACAATGTATAAACACTTAAAATATTATAAGCACGTCAATTATTATGTATAGTACAATAATACACATCACAAATACAACAGTAAATGACAAACAAAATATAAAAAAAATGGAAAAACACATACAAACATTTTAAAACCATATTTATCTAAACCAAAGTAATATCAAAATCACATTGCTTTAATTTTCTTTAAAAAAGTCCTCGACCGAATAAAAACACTTTTCGATAAGAAAAGATTTCATTTTGTTTTTAATAAGCGTTAAATTGTCGTCTTCTTTGAAACATTTATGGATAAATAGAGCATGATTGTAAGCCTTAAGTCCAATATACCGTGGACTTTGCTGTCCGATACTAAGTCTTGAAAATGGTACATTTAAGGCATTGCTATGTCTAGTATTGTGATTATGGGTGTTGGAACGTTTTTCCCACATATCTTTATTCTGTATTACATATATTAGTAATGAATATATATATATAGGCATGGAAAAGTCATGAATTTAAATTTTTTGAAAATTTCAATGCATGAATGTCTAGTTTTTGCTCGCCCCATATACCGGACAACGCGTTTTTGTGCTATAAATATTCAGTTGGCGTCAGCTCCTAGGCCCCAATGAATTATGCCATATGAAAGCACCGACTGGAAGAGACCGAAATAGACCAGTCTTAACACATCTAGTGATACTGTGTCCCTTATGCTTTGTATTAGAAACGAGCAAGAGCTTAATTTTGGAAGAATTTTTTCTATGTGACAATTCCAAGTTAATTTTGAATCTAAGTGTAGACCCAGGAATTTAGTTGAGTCCAAATTTTCAATGGAGCGTCCTTCGACCTTTAGAAGCATGCTTGCGTCAACGGTGGTATTTTTTGTGACAAAGTGCATGGCCACAGATTTACCTTTATTTAGCTTAATGCCATTGTCTTTGCACCAATGGTTTACGTATTCAACACATGTATTTGACTTTTCAGTAAGCTCCGATTTTTATTCGCTGGTAACCAAGATGTTTGTGTCATCCGCATATAATACAAACAGATTTCCCGGGACTTCATTATTTGGCAGGTCATTGATATAACAATTAAACAATGTAGGGGACAAACACGAGCCCTGAGGGGTACACACCCGATACACCTCTTGAGTCGCGGATTTCACACCGTTAACAACGACGCATTGCTTTCTATTTGAAAGGTATGTTCGAATCCATGAATTGGCTGGGCCTCTGATACCCATATTATTAAGCTTTTTTAAAAGTAAGTCATGATCGACGGTGTCAAATGCACGACTCATATCAAAGAAAAGACCTAGTATTGCTTGCTTATCATTTAAACAATTATAAATATGTTGCAGAGCACTGTCTAGTGCTGTGTTAGTAGATAAATTAGCTCTAAAACCGTTTTGACATTTTGACAGCAATGAGTTGTCCTCCAGATATTTAGCAAGTGTTTTATTAAAGCAAGATTCAAAAATTTTTGCTATATGGCACTGAAGAGCTACCGGGCGATAGTTTTATATGTCGAGCATACTGCCTTTGTGTTTAAAAATTGGTATGACCTTCGAAGTTTTAAGTAAGCTCGGGTACTTACCCTGTATAAAGCTCAAATTGATTAAGTCCGATAGTATAGGGGAAATGATGTGCTTTATAGAAATAATAATGTTACCTGGTATATCATTTATACCTCATGATTTTTTATGGCAAGTACGTGAGATTATCCCCTCTATTTCCTGAGGAGTAGTGGGGTATAGGAACAATGAGTTTGTTTCTATTGGTATAGTGTTTGTATATGTTTTCTGAGGGGGGTCGCTACTATTTGCAAAATTGACAAAATATGTATTAAAGGATTCACAGATATCCCTGATATCGGTGATTTGACCTTGTTCAGAATTTATTTTTGCCATATATAAGTTTCTTTGACTACATTTCCTGTTTTCCCTAATTATCGACCAGCTTTCTTTGTTTATATTTATTGCATTCTTTAATCTACTATCATTAAATGTCTTTTTTGTGACTTTTATTTTTTTATTGTAATATAATTTTAATTCTTTGTACCTATTATTATAAAATTGATTATTTATACTTTTGTTTATTTGGTGCATTTCCTGTAGCGTACGGGAAAGTTGTCTTATTTCGTTTGTAATCCATGTTTTATGATTAGGTTTTTTCGTACTTAAAGGTTTAACAAGTGGAAAACTAATCTCAAAAGCATTTAAAATGATCGTATAAAAGGCATTGAAGTTCGCATCAATATCTCCGTCTGTAAAATTGTGACACACTATGCTATTCCAGTTAGTATTAAACATCTCGATTATAAAATTTTCAATGTTAGTCTGGTTAAATTTTCTGAACAGCCGCTCATCAGTAGAGGAATGGGTAAATTCTGTTTCAAAGTAGAACAGCTGATACGCGTGGTCCGATATATGGCAATCTATAACTTGCGCTTTTAGACCGGCAAAATCAACAAAAATATTGTCGATACAAGTTTTTGAGTGATTAGTAATTCTTGTAGGTTCTGATATGGTGGCGGTGATATTATATTCTAAAAATAAGTTTTTTAAATTTTGTGTTTTTTTTGTTAGGCTCTAAAAGATTAATATTAAGATCTCCGCACAGAATATGTTTGCTTCTTGGATCATACACATTTTCCATCATAACTGCAAGTTCCTCCATAAATGCTTCAATATCACTGTCTGGGGATCGGTAAACTGCGACAAACGTAATCGTCTGCTGGTCTGTCTGTAGTCTTGCGGCACACATTTCCAAAGTCTTTTCCTTTGAATTATTGAAGACTACCCTAGTCAGGTTTACTGGCTTTTTAGCCATTATACAAACGCCTCCGCCCTTAAGCTGAGTTCTTGAAAAATAATTGAAGACTTTATAGTTTTCAAGATTAAAATGTCTTATGTCATCAGATTGATGGTGTTTTGATATACATAAGAAATCGACATTGTGCAATGCCAGTATTTCTTCAAGGCACTCCTTCTTGTTGATGAGTCCTCCTTGTATGTTAAGGTGCATTACTATGCATCTATTCGATTCATCATAGAGCTGTTTAAAAAATTCCCGCTTTCTGGGTCGTCACGTACAGTCAGAGTTTCCTTTTTAGGAAAGTAATATCGGCCAAGATAGGCACCTACTGGCCAGATGTTTCCATCCATGATAGCATCTTTGTACTGGAATGGAGCGCAAATCTTAAAAGAGCTCCATGTATTTTTGTGAGTTAAGTTTAATTTTTCACATTTAACTTTGCAAATAGGTGACAGAGTTTCTTCAACTTGCTTTGTCCGTAGGTCCAACCTTGTTATATATATCCATGCATTCCTCTCTACAGCCTTAAATGCATTAGTGGTATTCGTTCCCTGTATATAATTCGATCTGCGTCGCCTTTTTGCCCGTACTAATGTAAAATCATCCTTTTCAGGAGTTGTATTGTCAAGAGTGTTTACATTTTTTGGGTTTTTAGTTGTTGTTGTTGTCGGGTCGATGCACTTATTGTTGATATTTTTTCGTCAACATTTTTATTTTTATCTCCGATAGCGCTAGCATTTGAAGAAAACGGGGTACTATCTTCTGATTTACCGTTGTTTGTATTTGCGTCTTTAGATGTCGCTGAATGTATCGATGGGGGATTTTTTTTATTTCCCTGATTTTTATGGGTTAAAGAGTGAAAATGGTTTTCAAGTTGATTAGTTTTAATGTTTTGTTCGTGAATTATATCATTTTGTTTGCTCACCATGTTGGTAAGTTTATCCAAAGAGTGTTGCATCGCAATCAGTACTGATGCAATCGCTGACGAACTTTCATAACACTCATCACAAAACCACTTAAAGTTTGGTGTTTCCAGCAAAATTTTCACTTTTTCTCGTGATAGTTTGGTACAATGTTTGTGATACAACATGTTGCACATTCCGTTACATTTAATATTCACTTCGCCGTGTTTTAATTCGTCTAAACAGCTCGAATACTTTAACGGTACACCCGAACTCGCCGCCATCTTACCAACCTTAAAACTTTTATACTTGTAGAACATTTTTGTACCATCCTAAAATGGTTTCACGTGAGTGCGTAAAGCAACAATTTTTCAAGAATCTTAATTAGCGCAAGCTGATCTAATCGATTATTAAATTGGTGATATTAAAATTGATAATATTTCAAAACGATACGGTGCAACTTAAAATTTTGAAGTTTAAATTCTGGGAGTACCAGAGTCATTATATATAAAGAAAATGTAGCCTAAAATCTAAAAATGACCCAACGCGAATGAAGGGGTTCCTCATTTAACCAGAAAATCGACCTTCGGGGAAATTGTTAACGGTCGCGAAGCTTTACGATCATCTTGAAAACTATCATATCTGTAGGAAACTTAGCGGAAATTTCAAAAATCGACTGAGAGGACACTCCTCTTTTCCGAAAAAATATACTGTCCAGAAAGGTGAACTAGCCAGATGCGCCTTAACCGATTTTTCTACAGTGTACTGGTGGCTCTGGCTTGAGGCACATCGTTAAATTAAACTGGTGATAATAGAATTGATAATATTTTAAAACAAAGTGATAAATAATATTCGCGTATGGTGCAGCTGAAAATTTTGAAGTTTAAATTCTGAGACTAAATGCCTTAAAACCCCAGGTGAATGAAAGGGTTCATTTAACCAAAATCTTTACGTGAATAAGGAAAGCAACCGTTTTCTCCGAGTTGAGGTGGGGATTTTAGAGGAAGTTTAATATTTGCAACTCTTCACAGGTCAGCATTTTGTAGCGGCAGTGTTGGTGTCGGATGGAAGTTGTTGATTGATTTTACCATAGCGGGATTTTCCACCCCACCCATTTTTGGGTTTCACACTTGCCTTTACCTTACCGTTAGTTAATTGTTTGTTTGATGCCTGGAACTCACTCCTTAATGGAATTTATTACTGCCTCTGTTAGGTGAGTTGGTTTTGTTGTTTTGGGTTGCGCCATCTTGTGAACGTTCCACTCTACGTGAATGGCCTATAATTTCTTGTAATTTTTCTAGCAGAGGCTTTTCTCGTCCACCTTGACATGACAAACCCTTCACAGGGAAAATATTGATTTTTCCCCCGGTTATTTTATTATTTGGTATTGCTCAGTCTGTAAAAAATGTTCATTGCCTCCTTTTTTAAGCAAGGCCTTAGGAATCTCAGCGGAAAATTCAATAGAAGACTGAGAGAATGCCCCATATTTCCTAAAGATTAAATTTCCACACGGGCCAGTGATCGAGATCTGCCTTAACAGTTTAACCGGTTCTGATTTGAGATACATCGAGAATCTAAGAATCTTTACGTGAATAAGGCAAGCAGCCATTTCCCCCAGTTGAGGTGGGTATTTTAGAGGAAGTCCCTTTGGTCCCTGAAAGTTTTATATGTGTTACACTTCACAGATGATCCTCTTGTAGCGGCAGTGTTGATGTAGGATGGAAGCTGTTGATTGCTTTTACCGTAGTGGGATTTTCCACCCAACCCATTTTTGGGGTTTCACGCTTGCCTTTACCTTACCTTTAGTTAATAATTGTTTATTTGGTGCCTGGAATTCGCTCCTTAATGGAATTTATTACTGCCTCTATTAGGTGAGTTGGTTTTGTTTTTTTTTATTGAGTGTCGCCATCTTGTGAAGGTTCCAATCTATGTGAGTGGTCCCTAATTTCTTGTGATTGGTCTCACAGAGGCTTTTCTCGTCCATCCTTTGAGGCAGCCTAACGATTTCGGCATTAAGCGGATAACAAACCCTTCACAGGTAAAAGATTGATCCCCCCCCCCCCCCCGATTATTTTATTCGGTTCTTTATTTTATTTGCTCAGTCCGTAATTGTTGTTTGCCTCCTGTTTTAAGCAAAGCCTTAGGAATCTTAGCGAAAGATTCAACTCCACTGAGAGAACACCCCAGTTTTCCTAAAGATTAGATTTCCACCCAAGTCGAGATCGAGATCTGCCTTAACCGGTTCTGATATGAGATACATCGCTTTTAAAATTTTCTATAGAATCCAAAAATCTGCACGGGAGTATGGGATGCAACCATTTTCCGCGAGTTTCAATAATCAAAATTCATTTCAACTGATTTTTTCAACTGTTGTTTTGACGGTCCAAAGCTGAGACTTATCGCTTTAGTAGCAACTTAAAAAAATTTTTTTTCGGATATTTAGTATAATATTCAGGAAAGAGGCAATTTGGTGTACAATCCAAGAATGAGAAGCATGTTAATGAAGAGAACCTTTATTTTTCCGGAAAACAATTTTTTCGGAAGTACCAATGATCAATATCTCCTTATTCGATTTTTAAAAGGTTATTTGTAAGAGATGCATAGACCGCTATAAAACATTTTTTAAATTAAATCATTAACCGAAAAAAAATTATACTGGTTACGTAATGCAGGTTTAATGGAATAAAAGTGGATTTTTTTCGCAACACCATAATAATAAACCCTTTAATATTAAAGTAATAAAAAAAGAACCACCCAGAAAAAACGTACAAATGCTTAAAAAATTATTAGCACAAAACGCTCCAACTCCAAACAATTTTTTGATAGCACTGCTTTTCAGAAATTTTAAAAATATTTCAATTCCATTTATGCCAACAGTGTAAGTAAAGTAGAAGTAATAAAAGCAACATTATTAATAATAACAGTAGCATAATGATGAATAATATCTGCGCATATTTCAAAAACAGCAATATTTATAAGTAAAAGTTGAGGACAATTTATGTCGAGAAATGCAAAAACAGTAAAGAGAAAATTTTTAATTTCCATTAATATCTTTGAAGGTAGAAATGATGGTAATAAAATTGAGAGTATTTTAAAGGGAAATAATAAACAATATTCGCTTATGGTGCAACCTAAAAAATTAAATTTCTAGCATCTCAAAAAAGTAAGCTTTTGTAAAATGATCTAAAGGTAATTCGTAATTTTTAAAAAAAAGTAATGATGACTATATTTTTTAGTAGTTAAATTTTGGCTTAGGCTCGTATTTGTAAAATAGGATAACTATTTTAACATGAATATAACCAAAAGATGTTTTTTGTCTAGGATTAAATCTAAATCGGTTCTCTACAAACGTAGCTTATGCTAGTATCTTTCTTGCCGGTCAAACCAAAAAGATATATTAAAAATCTAATTTAGATATCATGAACCGTTTAGTAGATGACATCAGAAATTAGGAAAAATAATAATTTTTAACACCCTGTATCTTGATGATGGAAGATTTGCGGACAACTTAAAATATAACTTTTATTCCCTAATTTTATGTGGGAAGTCACATCGCTATGAACATAAAAACTTTAATGCCATAATTCCTGAAATACAATTTTTTGAGTTTAGTAAAATATTTGAACATTTTATCCCGAAAATACTTAATTACCTACAAAACCGATAAATTAAATTAAATCTGATTTCCTAGAATGCGTTTTAAATATATGCCAAGGGCGGTAATCTTTGTTTAGTGTATGTTGGAACATTATTTAAGTTGACTATCCCTGGCGTCTAGGCGGTTATTTGCTTTTCGATCTTTTGAAAGTAGGCCACTTTAGAAAGGCCCTTGGCTTAATTGAAATACAAATATTTGCGCATAAACCACCTAATAGGTAGGAAATCACAACAGGAAAATATTATATTTCTTTTTAAACGACGAACGAGGAACTCAAGTCTTTTTTCTATATTTCCGAAAGTCTGATGGGACATCCGGTGAGTATACATGAAATAAAATAAAAATAAAATGAAATTTAATTAAACTGATTAGCGCAGAATAATAGTTAATAAAATACAACTTTTTTGGAGTGAAAACTTTTTTGGCGTGTTCAACTCACTTTCTCCTGGATAGTGAATAAGACTACGCTGTCTACGCATGTAACGCTCAAAGCTGTCTACATATGGCTATTTAGGGCTTATTCTGGTAATTTTTAAGATAATTAGCATTTTTCTAGAAAACGGCAGCGAGTGTAAATTTTAAATTTGAAACGTGCTTGAAAATAATTTTTTTTTATAATCTGGGAAATATGCTGCATTGCATTCAAAATCATTAGGCGGTGCTTGGGCTTAGATTTTCCTCCGTCATGTCCTTGATCAAATATTCACCTTTAGTTAGCTCTATATAACTGAATAACCTTCGTTTAAAATTCCATCAATCAAAATTATTTGAGACTAAAATAGAAAATACTCGAAGTTACATACACTTTTTTTCTAAATTTTCAATATTACGATACATGATTGGACTTTAAAATTTTAATTTTAAATTGGAAATTTTATTGACTTTGAAGCTGTTAAATCCAATTTTTTAATACTTACATTTTTTAAATTTGTTTCACAAAAATTTCAATATTTTAGCACTTATAGCGACGATCCGGCAATTTTTGAATTAGCCACTTGAAAAAGTACGTATATTTGATGCAGTCCAAGCATGAAGTGTAAATATTTCTAATATTACTGAACAAAGTCCGAAACAATAATTACTATAAGTTTCTGTTAGTTTTGGTTCGCTTTTGCTCACTTTATGAAAACTAACGTACTTCAGCCAGTCCCAACTCAAAACTAGATTAAACTTATCCAAATTAACGCTAATTATTTCGGGCTTTGACCAGTCAATCCTGAATGATCACATTTCGGGTTTGGACAATAACATATTTTCTGAAACAATCAATGTGGTATTTTCCATTAAGACACCCTGTAAATATTTCCTGCAATTAAACGAAAAATTACTTCCGATGTGACTCAGATAATTAGAGATGATTAGAATTAAAAATAGGGTGAAGCTGTTGAGCCCCATCATTTAAGCATTTGGCGCCCTAAATAGTAATTATTGATCAAAATAACACGTCAAACACGTACATCCCTCATGTCATAATTGTTTTTATCGATGGAACATATTCGAGTTCTCACGTTTGTGTTCGACAAATTTAAATTACGCAGTGTTTTCAATTAAATTTTTAGTCAATATTTTCCAACCCCTTACATCCTGCTCCATTAAATTCATATCAACAATACTTATCCTCACTTATTCGATAATTATTTAGGGCCTGTTCACCCCTTGTTTCTCACTTGGCATTTGTCGATATTTTTGTTTTAAGTTTGAAATACTTTTGTAAGATTATTATTAATTATTTTTTAAAGCATAAACAAAAATTCTTTTCATCTGGAAAACCCCTGAATAAAAATGCTTTTTAAAGTTTATAAAAACTCTCTAGACTTTCGCAAGCTTTGCAAGCTATTTGGTATAATATATTTAATTACTCCATCCAAAATATTTATAGGAATCCAAACAAATAACTATAAAAAGTCAACAAAACTAACATGCTTGAAATAGCTGTTTTGATATAATATATATAAATTCCCAGGATTTGGTCCGCCTCATCCCGCCCCTGGCAGCTCCTGTCAGACAGTCACGACAGACGGCAAGAGCGCACCAGTTCGTCGTACAACTGGAAACACCTAGAACATCGCTATACAAGAACTCCTTTGTCTGGCGCACTGCATCACTGTGGAACTCACTCCCAGGACATCTGTTTCCCACTAATTACAACTTACAAATATTCAAGAGCCGTGTCAATCAACATCTTCGCACTCACACCGCTCGTCGAGCGCCATAGGGTCTACCTTTAGTGTGTGTGCCACTGCCATATATAAAAAAAAACTAACCAAAAATAGAAAATATTTTAAATATGTTCTCCAATGTTGTTTCTCATACCATAAATATTTATCGAAATATAAAACATATTTCTACAAAAAAATCAATAAAACTAACAGGCTTAAAATAAAATATAAAGTTTTTCAAGCTGTTTTGATTTAATATATTTAATTACTATATCCAAAAACAAAAATTATTTTAAATATATTCTGCATTGTTGTTCATGCCATAAACATTTATAGAAATTTAAAACATATTACCACAAAAAATCAAAGAAACTAACATGCTTAAAATTAGATATAAAGCTTCAAGCTGTTTTGATAGAATATAATTAATTACACGATTCGAAAACAAAAAATATTTTAAATATATTTGTCACTGTTATTTAAAAATAAAACGTACAACTACAAAAAATCAATAAAACTAACATGCTTAAAATAAGATGTAAAGCTTTTCAGGCTGCTTTGATGTAATATATTTAATTACTCTATCCAAAAATAAAAAAACATTTTAAATATATTTTTCATTGTTGTATCTCATACCATAAACATTTATAGAAATATAAAATATATTTCTACAAAAAATCAATAAAACTAATATGCTTAAGATAAGACATAAAGCTTTTTAAGCTATTTTGATATATACATTGAATTACTCTATTGAAAAACAAGAAATATTTTAAATATATTCTCCAGTGTTGTCTCTCATTCCACAAACATTTATAGAAATATAAAACATACTACTACTAAAAATCAATAAAATTAACATCCTTAAAATAAGATATAAATCTTTTCTAGCTCTTTTGATATAATATATTTAATTAATCTATCAAAAAACTAAAAATATTTTAAATATATTAGTCAGTGTTGTCTTTCATACCAAAAACATATTACTGCAAAAAATCATTAAAATTTACATGCTTAAAACAAGATATAAAACTCTTCAAGCTGTTTCGATATAATATATTTAAATAATCAATCCAAAAACAAAAAATATTTTAAATATATTCTTCAGTGTTGTCTCTCATACAATAAACATTTATAGAAATATAAAATATATTACTGCAAAAAATCAATAAAACTAACATGCTTAAAATAAAATATAAAGCTTTTCAAGCTGTTTTGATATAATATATTTAATTACTTTATACAAACACAAAAAATATTTTAAATATATTCTTCAGTGTTGTGTCTCATACCATAAATATTTATAGAAACTTAATACATATAACTACAAAAAATCAATAATATTAACATGCTTAATATAAGATAAAATAAAGTTAAAAAATTTAAACAAAAAATAAATATTTGCAGTTTTTCAAAATCTACAACATTTTTGAAAAAATTGATTTTTTTTTGACCACTGACTTGACTTTTCCCTGAAGGATTGAATAGTGGATTTTTTCGTAATTTTTTACTCACATGTATTATTAACCATAATTAAATTTCAATATTTATTCAAACATTAGAATCTTTGACCATTCAGGGATTTTACGAATACTTACTAGTTAGTTTCTCTTCATATCAAATACATTTAATTATTTATTAATTTATTTATCTTTTGATACAGCATTCTCGTATGTACTAAGACAATTTATATCGATAGAAATTAGAGATACAGAAAAAATTACCTAAGAACAAAATTTAAAGATAAAAAATATTGATACAAGTCTATAATTCAATGATTAAGTATAATCTTGAAAGCGCCCCTCAACATACCTTTCAGTTTCGCTTGAGAATAAAAAAAAATAAATGAAGATTCAAATCTAAATAATATTTTAGATATTGTAGGACAATTGGCATATTTTCGATCGGAGCGAATAAAAACTTCCATTTTTGCGAACTGGTGAAAAGTTCACAGAACAGCATTTTTGAAGATCATCTAACAATTCGAAATTTTTCCTGCGCACTTTCGAAAGCTATGTAATATTCCCTATCTTTACGAATAGTTTCAAATATTTTCCAGGAAAACTTGCAGATTTTCAATTAAGTTGAAAAAAATACAGTTTTGTCAAATGCTAAAGAGTGTATGAGAGAGCCTATTTGAATATTGTGGAAAAATCCAAAAGTTCTCAAAATGTTCCTGTGGATTCTCAAAATATATATCAAATTCGAATTTTCTCAAATTTCCTTTATAGATTTCAAAGTATTTTTGCGGAAAATAGGTTTATTTCCAATTAAGGTGAAAAGAGCTTTCGCGCCTTGTCATGTCCTGTAAAGCGTATAGGACATCCTATTTGAAAATTATAAATAAATTCTATTTTTTTTAATTCTCGTATAGTTTTTCCAAATATTCGTATAATTTCCTATGCATTTCAAAACTTTCAATCCTACAAGGACATTTAGTATTTTTTCAATAACGATGAAAAGTAAGCATGAATTATTTATTGTCAAGAAAGGGCAGCAAACAAGATTGCAAAAAAAGTTTAAAAATTTTCTAAATATCCATTTATATTTTTGAAATCTACAGTCTATGTATTTGAAAGGGTTTAAAGATATTTCAGGAAAATTGGCATATTTTCGATCAGAGCGAAAAAAAAGCTTCTATTTTTGCAAAGTGGTGAAAAGTTCACAGAACAGCATTTTTGAAGATCATCCAAAAAAGCGAAATTTCTCCTGAGGACTTTCAGAATGTATGTAATATTCCTTACCTTTAGGAAAAGCTTTAAATATTCTACAAGAAAAACTACACATTTTCAATTAAGTTGAAAAGATCCAGTTTTGTCAAATGCTAAAAAGTGTATAGGTCAGCCCATTTGAATGTAGTGGAAAAATCTTAAATTCCATTCTAAATTATGTGTAAAATTCGAATGTTCTCAAAATTGTCATATAGATTTAAAAAGTATTTTTGCGGAAAATAGGTGTATTTTATCATATCATGTAAAGCGCGCAGGACACCTTATTTGAAAATTAGAAATAAATTTAAATTTTCTTAAAATTCTCATATAGATTTTCCAAATCTTTGTGTAACTTCCCATATATTTCAAAAGTTTCAGAATATTTCGGGAAAATTTGGTATTTTTTCAATAACGATGAGGAGCGTTTCGATTATTGATGGAAAATGCATAGGAGAGCATATGAAGGTTGCAGAATTTTTTTTTAATTTTTCAAAATATTCCTTCCTATATTTTTGAAATCTATGCAAAATAGTCTATGTATTTAAAAAGTTTTAAAGATATTTTAGGCAAATTGGCATATTTTCCATCAGGCTCAAAAGACCTAATTTTTTTCAAACCGCTGAAATATTCACAGAACAGCATTTTTGGAGATTTCCTTTTCGAAATCTATGTAATATTTCCTATCCATAGAAAAAGCTTCTAATATTTTCCAGGAAAAATTGCACATTTTCAACCAACTTGAAAAAAAAATCTAGTTTTGTCAAATTCTAGACAGCCCATTTAAATGTTGTGGAAAAATCTGAAAATTCTCAAAATGTTCCTGTGGAATCTCAAAATAAATTTTCTCAAAACCCTCTTATAGATTTCAAAAATAATTTTTGGGGAAAAAAGCTGTGTTTTCAATTAAGGTGAAAAGAGGTTTTGTCATGTGCTGTAAAGCGTATAGGACATCATATTTGAAAATTATAAATAAATTCAAATTTTTCTTTAAATTTTCGTATAGATTTTCCAAACCTTCATATAACTTTCTATGTATTTCAAAACTTGCAGTATATTTCGAGGATATTTAGTATTTTTTCAATAACGATGAAAAGTGGGTATCGATAATAATTGTCAGGCTATGGAAAATGCATAGGACAGCATAAGAAGATTGCAGAAAAGTTTAAAATTTTTCAAAATATTCCTATATATTTTACGAAATCTACGTGAAATTTTCCCTGTATTTGAAACATTTATTTTAGGAAAATTAACATATTTTTGTCAAAGTGGAAAAAAGGCTTACATTTTTGCAAATTGCAGAAAAGTTCACAGAAAGCATTTTTGAAGATCATGCAAAAATCCGAAATTTCTATTTCTATCGTTAGAAAAAGTTTCAAATATTTTCCAGGAAAAATTGTAAATTTTTTATTAAGTTGAAAAGAAATCCAGTTTTATCAAATGCTAAAAATGGTATAGAACAGCTTGTTTGAATATTGTGGAAAAATAAGGAATTTCTCAAAATGTTCCAAAGTAGAATTCGATGTTCCCAGCATTTTTTTTTTCAAATAACTAGCTGATCTCATCATTCGACTCACAGGAGAAAACTTTGAACTGTTTGTATATCTAATCGGTATATGCAAATGATAAATATGCCTTAATTGGCGTGGTGTAATGTTAAAAGTTATTTATCGAAGTAAATCTGGATAATTTACTTTATTTTTGAGAATTTTGTTAAAAAATATAATGCCTAAAAGCTTTCTTCTCTTTTTCGTGTTAAATTTAAGGAGAGTGTTCGATTTTAGATGTGACTATACCCATTTCAGGAGGGTAGCTTCCACACCAACCGTCCTTTGTTTACTTATCTTTATTGCATGGTTAATTTTGTCAAAGGCTATACTTAAATCAGTGCAGACTGCGTCAATCTGATTGCGATAATCGGAATTTCGAGTAGACCAGAAGTGACTATTTTGGATGTACTGATTTGGAAAAAATCCATGCTGGCCCAAAATAAGTTGACTTATAAAAGCTTTTTCTGTTTTTCAGAGTTAGCCAACGAAAATTAATTCTTAGGGCATTCATATTGGTTGTTTCATCATCCAGATTCAGTTTAAAAACCTTTTTAAAAACTTTTCATTCCATTTTTATAGACAAAGTAAATGTGGTTATTTTCAACAGTAATTGGGCAACCTTAAGGATATTATAGAACCTAGTTTCAAATTTAGAAACTTAGTTTAATTTGTTTTACTAGTCTGATAATCTAGACGATATACAAATCTTCTCATTAGTTTATGGGTGATGCCATAAACTCAACTTAATTATTTGATTTTAGAGTGTTTATAAAAGCATTTAATATTTTAATAAATAGTTTAATTGCTATCCCGATGTTTATTTCGGTACGTTCATGTCAAATACGCCTGTCATTATTACCTTTTATTTCTAAGGCTCACAGTATTTTCCTAAATTTTACTGCCTGGCTTCAATGTGCAAAAATCATTGATATCTTCCTAGTTAAAAATTTAGTGGCGCCTTCACCCAATTGCCAACCCTTCGACCCACGCCTTTAAAATAAGTTCAAACCGCTGGCTGAGTGAACCTAAAATATGGACCTTTTGTCAAGCAATTAACAAATAGTGTTACAACTATATTTAAAAATAGTTTGGCACTTATATAAAGTTTACTAATGGAACGATAATTTGAAACGGTGTTCCTTTGGCCAACCTTAAATATAGGAACAAGACTTGATAACTTCCAAATATCAGGAAAACGTTCTCTTGTCAGGGATTCGTTATATAATAAAAACAAGCGATACGAGAGCCCACGACTATAACCATTACCGGAAAAGACAATTTATCAAATCGTATACATATTTGTTTTTACTCATACCCAAACTTTTCTTGGTATACGACCAAGTTCAAAGTTCTTCGGAGAGTTGAGTTTTGCACGTTATATAACTCGTTTTTCGCGTTATCGACTTGTGCTATTTAAGCTTGCTTCATTATGTTAATAAGGCTAGTAAAGACTTATTGATTATCTTATATCAAAAAACCAAATATCTCCTTCGATTGTCCAGGCCTGCAGTTGAACTGGCCGAACGTTTTTCGTTTTTTAAAGTACAATACTCGATTCTCTAGCAGACCAAGTAAAATCGCCTTAAATTAGACTACCTTTAAAATTACCTCAAATCAGTTTTACGGTACTTCACTTTTCAAAATAATCGGATTCCTTCAAAGGGCACAAGCCTTTTGACGCAATTTTCAGGTAAATTCCTATTCAATGCGGAGCTACTTGACCAGAAGAACCCTTTTGCCTAATATTATTCAAAAACTTCTGCAAACATGCATAATACAGCAAATAAGGGTGCGGATATAGAGTTTCAAAGGGGTGCTTTTTGGCCCGTACCACTATTGGCACATTTTGCGTAAGGGTTAGAATAATTTCGAAACGTTCACGGTCTAGAGAGTTGACACAATGCTTTGGAATATGGACTCTCGGCGGGTAAATGAAGCGGAAAAGTTTCGAAGTGGTATTATGTATTTGCGTTCTGCTTAGAAGTTTGGAATATTGTATTACTTACTTGAAATTCTTAAAAGAGCGATATCAAGCTGCTTTATACATCATTTCACCTAATTTTATCGTAAAATATATTTATTTATTTACGATCGTACCATGGCAATGTGTATGCTAAAGAAACTCACAGATCTTGCAACACGCGCAAGTATCCCAGGTATATTGAGAAAATCTAACTGCTCGAAAAACCACTGTTATGACTTTTGATCTGATTATTCCTACATAGATATACCCCTTGTATTATTTAAATGCATAAATTTGGCACGTGTCAAATTTTTAAATGCTTCCAGCCAATATATTTTCAGATATTCTGATGATGAAAATTGGTTAAATCTAGTTTAAATAATCATATAAAATTAACGAAATTACCAAGGTACGAATATTGGGAATACAAAAAGAGATTAAAACTTCGAAACATTCCAAATTTTTGCACCTAAAACAACAAGGTTTAATCAATAATTTGATTTGTGCTGTAATATTAGCAATTTATGTGAAAGAAATCAGGAAAACAACGAGGTACATCGATATTACCTATTCCTTTATCGGCCAGCATCTTACGCGGTAATCAATATCATGTCGAATGTTTATTTATTAGACAAATTTGCTAACAATTAAATTATAAAGCTGTCGTCACTGCCTGATCGATCTAGTCGCGTCACCGAACATTAAGTTCGGTGAGCTGGTGTGTCGCGCGTGTATAACTCGAGCATGTCGCGTAGTAGGTTGCTCCTGTGTTTTATTCCCATATAAATGCACCCAGTAGTGTAGTACTAGAAAATTATGTTTTCTTTTTAGATTAAACTTTGTAAGTAGTAAGTACCCGGTGACCTTAAAAATGTGTTTAGATTGTTTTAATTATTATGTCGTGTATGTTAGCCTCTAGATGGTATACATTAAATTATGAGGCTCTATAATAAAAGTTATCTATCACAGTGTTGGAAGCTTTAAAAAATTTGCCAAAATTGTGCAGCAAATCATTAAAGTGGTAACAAGTACGTACATACATAATTTGACCATCTAACATAAATAAGTTAAAACATCGTATACTAACAGCATTTTGCACGCATCCCGCATCCAAAGAAAAAAACATGAACATTGCCGATTGTCGACAAATACCACGGTGGCTTTTTGCAACTTGCTATTTGGAGACCATACACTAACATATTTTTCTAAATAATCTTTAATCTAACTATGGGAGAGCAGGAAATTAGTACAAAGCAGCTGTATGATTTAATAAAAGGATTATTAACGTCAAATGGGGAATTTAAGGAGAAAATAACCCAAACAAGCGAGGATATTAAGTCAGAAATAAGCGCAGTAAGAGAGGACTTGTCAGGAAAACTAAACCAAATCAAGCAAGAAAACGAAACCCTAAAGGAAGAAAACAAATTACTTAAGCAAAGGTTGCAAAAAGTTGAAAGATTAACTAAAA
>MU184095.1:138048-150593 GCA_016904865.1 Pissodes strobi | reverse complement strand
AAAATATGCTGTTTTTTCTTCAAATGTCGACAAATTAATGCAAAAACATCTCTTTTTAATAGTAATAATATCTAATTATTATTAAAGGTAAGTGGGTTCGCAAGGCGGCTTAGACCGGTGTCGGTGAATAGGCACAGGTTGTTGCTATAGTAATGTAACATAAAGCTGTCAGTGGATACTGTCGTATTGATAAGCAGTTGTTGTGTAAGTTCGATTAAATAATAAACAATTTGTTCATAAATTAGTGATTTTTAGAAATGCAGTCACAAATTGAGTGGTAAATACAAATTGTAGTTTAATAAATCTTGAGTTGTTGACGCTTATTTTGTTGTGTGTGTATTGTATCTATGTTGCTATGACAACACTTTTACCTCCGCCGGCGGAAAAGTGAAAAGTAAAGCTCCGGCGGAGGAAAAACGAAACTTCACGGCCGCCTACACAGTCGAGTAATGACGGATTTACTGAAGTTTGAAGAAAATAATTATTTTTTTAAAATTGCGTTTTCGATTGCGTTTTAATTCCGTATTGATATGCAGTTATTGAGTAAGTTCGATTAAATAATAATCAATTTGTTCCTAAATTAGTGATTTTTAGAAATGCAGTCACAAATTGAGTGATAAATACAAATTTTAGTTTAATAACTCTTGAGTTGTTGACGCTTATTTTGATGTTTGTTTGTATTGTATCTATGTTGATATGACAACACTTTTACCTCCGCCGGCGGAAAAGTGAAAAGTAAAGCTCCGGCGGAGGAAAAGCGAAACTTCACTGCCACAGTCGAGTAATGATGGATTTACTGACGTTTGAAGAAAAAATATATTTTTAATAGGTATTTAATAGAAGAAAATAGTTATTAAGCTACTTTTTGAATATGTCATTAACCAGATATTTGTCATATTTATATGTTTTTAAATAAAATTTGTATGCTTCAGTTCCTTTTTATTTGTCTCAAAAATAATGATAAGCAATTTATTTTTAGGCTAGCAGTGGTATGATTTAATTTTTCGTTTAACCATTGAGAGCAGAAAAACCCTATGTCACAAAAACGTTTAAATCGGGATAAAATTGCGTATTTTTGGTATCTCATAAATTTCGTGTTCAAATTTGAAATTATTCAGGAAATAAGTTTTCGGAAATTTTATTTCATTATTAGCTGCTGAATAGTATATTATGCAATGACCATTCATTGCAAATGTAAGTTGAATATACTTTTTTCTACGACTGCCCTGAAAATAGACAAAAACGCACTAACAACTGCTCTCGAAAACTGGACATTTCAAACATCGTGTGAAAAGTATACTTTGCACACGGCGTGTGCAAAGTATACTTTTCACACGCTTATTCGGGTATTTAGATTAAAGGGCTTCGTCTCCGTTTTAGAGCTTCGCCCTCAAAGGTCCCATTACCAGATCTCTAAAAAAGGGGGCCCAATTATAGGGCTTCACCCCCCGGGAGCCCCTTTTTGCAAAACTGTAGAAAATGGAACTCTTATACTAGGGGCCTCCTTTTAAGACTTGGGGCCCCATTTTAGGGCTTCGCCCCCGGGGGCTCCATTGCTAAATCTGTAAAAAATGGGACTCTCGTACCATAGGCCCCATTCTAGGGTTTCGCCCCCCGGGGCCCCATTTTAGCGCTTCGCCCTCGGAGCCTCTTTTTCAAAATATTTGGAAAATAGGGACCCCACTCCGGTGGCCCCATTTTAGGACTGTGCCCCTAGTTATAGTTTAGCGAGAATCTCTTACTCACGTAGCTTCTTTCATTAGGAATAAAATTTTCTGATAAATCAATAATAAAAATGTTTCCCATATAACATGTAATTTTCTACCACACTCCCAGTGGAGCACCCTGTATGTAGCAGTCGTAGAAAAAGTATAGTGTGCTACACGTGCTGAAAAGACTTTTTACACTCATGAGACTTTATGACACTCGCTTACGGCTCGTGTCACCATCACCAAACTGTCTCATTCGTGTGAAAAGTTTGATTTTCAGCACTTGTTGCACAATATAGGTACTATTTCTATTTTGGTATCATAAAGAAGTCTTTTCGATACGCAAAGTAGTGTCGAAAAGAAGCTCTTTTCGACACTATTTTTGATGACTGGTTGCTATGATATTAACAAAATTGTGCAATGTCAAAGCTCAATAGCAAAAATTTCGACACCGTTTTGAATGGGATTCCTAATAATACAGACGTCAAAAGTGACAAGATGGCCGTCCAACTTTTGATCGCGACTTGAATAAATTAATGTTTTTCATTAAAAAACGTGCAAAATAGCACTCTTCGCCCAGTTTTGTTTGCTTTCAAATGGACGTTTTAAAGCCTGAATTTGTGCGACGCGACGTGTAGCTTTTTTGTATTTCGTGAGTGATTTCCTATAAATATTTTTTATAAACTTTATATCAAAGTAACGATGGTCTTGCGGTGTGAGGTATGCAAAATCTCCAGCTATTATCATCCGAACCTGAGTTTCCACAAGTAAGTAAAAGTAAATGAAACACAGTAGTACAGTGGGCACCATTTTGTGATGTGATTAATTAATATTTTATAATACTTACCTATGTATGTGATATTAATGGATAATCTGATATGTTTGCAGTCATTTACCAACCTCTATTAAATCATTTTTGAAGTGAATACTTCTTTGGTTTCATGGCAGTGGTTTTGCAAGGACACGGAAAAATTTCGTGACACAGCAAAATAACTATTTTATGTTAACTAACCTTCAGAACCCATATCTAACCCAAACTAACTCAATCTAACCCACACACTATAAATAAAACATAAATATATTTTAAATAATGCACCCGAATAAATACCATCATTTCAAATTAAACGTATTTACTTTATTGAAATTATTATTATGATGGACTCACATTTTCAAAGTCTACGTCTATGAACTGTCCTTGCTTGCGTTCAGGCGGGGGCGGGCAATACTACATTTAGTAGTGGGGACGAAGTTTGACAAAAGTTTGTACACGATACATAAAAATATAAGGAGGCGGGACAATCGTTTTGTTGATATTTTTGCAAGATTTCGGATTTTTATGAATGAGTTGTCGGGTCTCTTTAGGTTAAATGTTTTTGGAAGACGCCGCCGCGCTTTTGGCTCGGATAGCACGATTATCGGGAAATTATTACATTTTTCGATGACTAATATAATAAATCTATAGATTCTTATAGTCCATTGGGGATACGATGAATATTATTTATTCGATAC
Organism: Pissodes strobi; assembly: GCA_016904865.1. Lineage (NCBI taxonomy): Eukaryota > Metazoa > Arthropoda > Insecta > Coleoptera > Curculionidae > Pissodes > Pissodes strobi. The sequence continues at coordinate 147,375 of MU184095.1, read as the reverse complement.
ATTTTAATAATTATACTGTTAAATAATATATATTAAAAAATAGAAAAAATACCTTTGGCAGTTAAACTAGAAATATTAAGAGTCGCTCCGTAGTGCCATGGCCTCTTGTGACAAGCCGCCACTGCCATAAAGCAATAAACTAAAACTATCATCCGTCCATCCAGTGTTGCCAACGACACGGAAACTTCCGTGTTTTCAGGGATTTTTGAAATTAGAACACGGACACGGATTTTATTGGGTTCCGTGCAATGAAAACACGGTTTTTTTACAGAAGATTTGGCGTTATTATATTTGTGTCATAAGTCCATTTTAATATAATTCACTTAATTTTAATCGATATTTCATTATAAATATTATTCAATCCTAAAAATAGATGTGCCAATCAGCTGGTCTCTTTAGTTTCAAAGATGCGTTGATAAATCGGAATTTCAAAATATTGACGACCACTGACAATTTTAGGCTTTGGGTCAAACGCTCAATGCGAAAGTAATTTCACCATGAGCGCCGCTAGGAGGGGGGCAGCCTAAAGTATTAAAATAATGCATGGTATAAAAAAACATTTCAAACTCATTAAAATTTAGAAAAAACTATCTACACGTTATTTTTGTTGACCTCCCCCTCCCTCCTGAAATTTGTTCGCCGGCGCCCATAACTTAACATATGAATCTAATCAAAACAAAGAAATTGTTTAATCACTAGTACCATTAATGGAAGTCTGCTGGCTTCATAGGTGGTAAAAAAATACATTGTGCTCTATTTAAGCCAGTCAAATCAATGTTAAAAAATGGTGAAGACGGATTTGGCATTGTCTTTGAGTTATCTTAAGTTGGTTATTTGTAGAAAGAAGAATTATTTTATGCTTTTTTCGAATAAATGGATTAAATAAGAAGACTTTCTCTGCTTCTCATTTTAAGCGTCGTAAGCTGGTAAGCAACTATTGAATTATTTTATCTTAATTACCATCATGAAAAATCCAGAGTGGTGCATGTATGACGTCATATTCTATTTATTTTCTAGTTGAACATTTCAACTCAGTGCCATCTTTCTTCCAACAGCTTAACTCATCGATATACAATTGATTTTACGTTTACAGTAACCTTTTTTAAGCTACATTTCAGGGACACGGAAAAACACGGAAATTTTGAGGACTCTGTTACGGATTTTTCTGAGTTATGGTTGGCAACACTGCGTCCATCCCATACACAGCCGCTTAAACGTAAACAACAACATTCCATATCCTATGATATAAAACTCGTCAACATCGCAACAAAATTCGTCAACATCGCATTACTGGGTGTTTTAGGAGGTCTAGGTTTTCTTATAAAAACAATGGTTTAGGCTTCTAGGCAACCAGAAATACTTAATTCGCAAAATGAAGCCGCCGAAAGTACAGTGGCTTTATACAGGACAGTGACGACAATAGACCAGGGCCGCCATTTTGGAGCAAATTTTCTTAAAGGTTATATGGAAGTTTCGCGTTTTTTGCATTTTTTTAGCAAGAAGCTAACAAAATAAAGCGACTGAGGTATTATATTGGTAGGAATATGTTAACCGGACCCTTAGCTAACAAAACTTTAATAATTTTCATGAAATGAACAAGCAAAATAATTGAAAGTATTATACTAGCATTTGAAAATCCCGCATGTATAAGCGGCAAGGAACATGTTTCCGACTCTTTTTGAGCGTAGTACAGAAAGGGACAGAAACTCAACCGAAATTAGACACTTATCAGCTGAATTGACAATCTAAGTGGGGTTATGAGTCAAGATTGTGACAGACTGGTACGTAAATATAAATAATTATTTGTTTTTATTATTAATAACGTTTTAATGTGATAGGTAATCAGAATGGTCGTCTGTGTTCACGGCATGAAATTTTAGTACTTTCTTCATGATTTGTGGTATCTTTCAGCAAGGTGATATTATAAATAGTAAATGTAATTTTTAGGTCCATATTTGAATTAGGAACCTTCCCAAAAAAATGTTTTGAGACTGAGAGGCACAATACATATGAAGCGGCGAAGCAGGTATCCAGTTTATACAGCAGTGGACGCAAGAAAACTTTCTTTAAAGCAAATAGGTATATGGACAATGCCATAAAATCATGTCTAGATTTAAAACTTGTTCATGTTAAAAACATCTTATTTATTTATAATAAACACAAAGAATATAAAAGCTTATTTCAATTTTCAGCCTTGACCAGAGGGAAAAATCAGATTTAATAAGGATGATGTCAAAGAATGGATTCTGAATAATGAAAAATTCATGTTTTTTATGGATGTTGACTACGAACAGAAGTTCATTTCATGTAATGTTGGGAAATAAAGTAGGTACACTATTTGACAAACCTGTATGTCATCTAAAATAAACACATTCATTTTACTCAAAGTTGTTTGATTAACTTACTTCGATCTCTTCTTTCTTGTCGATAAAGGTTTAAGCTAAACGGTAACATAAAAAAAGTCTTAAATAAAATATACATATATTACCTAATATATTTAAAACAATACAAAATAGGAATACACCTCTGGTTATTGACAAAAGCTAAATAAAAAACCTTAAACATGGAAAAAGCTGTAGTTTCTTGAATTAAATTTTTTAATACAAATAGTTTTTCCAAGGATTTACTAGCATATTTGTGCAATAATTTACTTTTTTTATTGAAATACTACATATCTAATAATTATTTTTTGACTCATATTATGACAAGGTTCTGTGATAACTACTATCAATTTTCCATTTCTACAAAAAAATAAAATATGTGCATGGTAAAAAATCCAATCCATTCTCGACTTCTCAGTTTGCTCGGAAAAAAGCCTCGATATGGAATCTGATGAGATTTCAAGGCAAATTCACGCTTTGTAGAAGCCTTTCTTTCCACGTTGGTTTTGGAAATGGAAAATATGGTCGGGATAGCATTTGGCTTTAACTTCTTATCTCATATTTTTTCTTCCCACATGCCTGGTGCAAAATAAACCTGCAAGAAAAAATAATCCGTTAGTACATTGTAATGTACACATCACTTAATTATGCAAATTGAGGCATGACATTTGACTACATAACAGTAACTAGGTATATGATGTTAAACATGGAATGTTATAAATGTTAAAGTATTTTTTGTACTTCCAGGACTAAAATGGCTAATTTAATCCTAAGGGACTAAAGTACATTTGGACTGTGTGATCGTGATCACAAAGTTAACGACACTGACAACTTGTTTACTTATACTGTAACTAAGTGTTTCAAAGTAGAACAATACAATATTCAACTGGTAAAGAAAAGCCTAGTATAACCTTTTATATTAAAAAAGGCATGCACCTGCAATCTACTACATTCTTATAAATACAAAGAGTAGAATATAACAACAGTCTTTGGTGTGACAAAAAAGACTCGTGAAACAATCACCCTTTAACTTTACATGCCCACGATTTTTTTAAATCACTACATATAGGATAATAATGTATTGGTGGGCCTGTAGAAGGCCTGCAGGGCATGTAAAAGCCTACGTCTGACTAAATCTTATAGATATTCTACTTTAAAATACCACTTGTTTACCTACCTTGGTACCTACAAAAGCAGCAAAACTACACTTTAAAACGTAATATAACTTTAATGTCTAATTGGATATATCGAAACTACACACACAGGTTTAATAGTCAGCAAAAAAGTCACTAGAAAAACGCATAAAATCGCTATAAATCAGAAGAACTTATCCACAGTCACATATGAAAACAAACTAAATTTGCTCCAAAATGGCGCAGCCAATCAACGCATTGACGAAACATTGTCGTCACTGTCCTGTATAAAGCCACTGTAGCCGAAAGCAGTTTGAAGCTCCATCTATGAGTGACCCGGCCAACAGGAAGCCGCTTCTCGTAACGGGCTAACGGGCTTCCTGTCGAGGCTCGTTTTAAATGCACGCGATCAGGCTTCTGTTGTGTAACGTGTAATTATATTTTCTGTGGCTAAAGTAAAATTACCTATTGAATCATTAAAAGAAAACAAGTAGGTTCAGAAAATATGGAGAAAAGTCAAAACACAATACGACAAAAACCTCCTTTTACTGTAAATATCACATTTTATTCCTATGATTTGTTTTCTTTTTTTGGCAGTTAAAATAACTTCTGGTTGATCTCTCAATTTGGACCTGACCGTAAGTAGTAATTCTGGCTTTTTACTAATCTAACGATTCGTTGATAATCCGAAGTTATAAAAATGAAGTGTTGATTAATCACAACCTATTAATTTTTATCAGTCAACCCTAATACCACCCCATGGTCGCCTTGCAAGGATGTGGCGGTGGTACTAAAAGATAGTAACATGTGTAAAGAACACTCTGTATAAATTTAATTTCTACTCTATGAGTATTTGTTTTATAAACAACCAAAAACATTGTCGATTTCAGACAAAATAACAATTTTTATTCTTTTAACCCTAATACTACCCCTTGGACTCCTTGCAAGGATATGGCGGTGGTACTAAAAGATAGTAACAAGTGTAAAGAATACTCTGTATAAATGTAATTTCTACAATATGAGTAGTTTTTTATAAACAACCAAAGACATTGTTTATTTCAGCCAAAACAGCAATTTTTATTCTTTTAACCCTAATACCACCCCTTGGACGCCTTGCAAGGATATGATGGCAATACTAAAAGACAGTAACAAGTGTAGAGAACGCTCTATATAAATTTAAGTTCTACACTATGAGTAGTTTTTTTATAAACAAATAAAAACCTTTGTCCATTCAAGCCAAAATAGCAATTTTTATTCTTTTAACCCTAATGCAACCCCTTGTCCGCCTTGTAAGGATGTGATGGCAGGACTAAATGAGAGTAACAAGTGTAGAGAACACTTTGTATAAATTTAAGTTCTACACTATGAGTAGTTTTTTTGTAAACAAATAAAAACATTGTCCATTCCACCCAAAATAGCAATTTTTATTGTATTAACCCTAATACCACCGCCTTGCAAGAATATGATAGTAGTACTAAAAGACAGTAACTAGTGTAGGGAACACTCTGTATAAATTTAATTTCTACACTATGAGTAGTTTTTTATAAACAAATAAAAACATTGTCCATTCCAGGCAAAATAGCAATGTTTGTTCTTTTAACCCTAATGCCACCCTTTGGACGCGTTGCAAGGATATGATGGCAGTACTAAAAAACAGTAATAAGCGTAGAGAATACTCTGTATAAATTTAAGTTCTACACTATGAGTAATTTTTTTTATAAACAACCATAAACCTTGTCCATTTTAGCCAAAATAGCAATTTTTATTTTTTAACTCTAATGCCACCCCTTGGACGCCTTGCAAGGATATGATGGCAGTACTAAAAGACAGTAACAAGTGTAGAGAACACTCTGTATAAATTTAAGTTCTACACTATGAGTAGTTTTTTATAAACAAATAAAAACATTGTACATTTCAGTTAGATATCGTATACCGACGCCACTGTCTATTCGGCAATTATCGGAAAATCTACCGTCAACATCAGTTGATTTTGATCCATATATAAAAATTTATTTCAGAATGTTTTCTAAGACGAATAATTTTTTCTGAGACACCAAAAATTAAAAGGTTTCCCATATTATACGAACTTTTTGGAGGGCACTGTATAAGCTCACCTGACAAAGAGAAACACGAATTACAGGTAAATTTTTTTCCAAATATAGGTATTTTTTATAATTGTATTTGTGTTATTGATATTATAGACTGAAATTAAATATTCCAACCTACATTTTCAAGTGAAAATACTATTTAAAAAAAACTAATATACATTGCGATTATTTTTTTGCAATTAATTAATAAGTTTGACCTATCACGTAAAAATATCGAGAAAATTAAATTATTATTATTGATTTTATTTAAATCCCATCTTTCTGAAATGAGAAAATATTTTTTTACTCTGGTAAGCTCTTAATTTTTTTTCTCCAAGGTAATGCCATAAGAAAATGTGGATTTGAAGAAAATGTTTGATTTTTTTTAAAGTCAGGTTCCTATGAGGAACCCAAATTTTCACGGATTTTGGCTTCTATATAGAATTTTTGACAAATACATAACAACTTACCTAAAACTGTAATTTTTGACTTACTTTGGTAAGTCATAACTCTAAAAGTATTTAACGCACAGGCCTGGAAATGTTTCCTAAGATTAAAAAGAAGAAATACTAAAATACGCGTTATCGCGTTTTTTTAATACAAAATTTCTTTTCTCGGAAAAAAATTGCAAAAAATACGATATTATTTTTCTGGTTTTTGTGGTATTTTTTTAACATAAACAAACACGTTAAAAATATGCAAGAGTAAAAATATTTACCTTTCATATATTCTCTACACCAGTAGTAGATATATAAAAAAAATTGTGGTTAAGTCGTTTTTCCTTACTTTGGCTAGTAAGTAACCCAGAATAGGTGTATTCTTCCCATAAATTAGGAATTATTTTTCCAGAAAAAGCTACTGCTATACAAAAAGAATTTAAATTGCTTTTTCTCATAGGAACCTTACTTCTAAAAAGTTTCAAACATGACCTTCAAAAACACGTGTTTTTGGGTTATTCGAGAGGAAGTATAGTTTCCGTTGAAAAGAAATTTTGTGTGTGCTTAAGACCACACGATCGAAGTGAAAACTTCGACAAGCGGCGTCATCGTTTGTCAGAATTTCGATTCGAGCCTTCGTTGCAGAGATACGGCGAAAAATGTTTTTCCCCCCAAAATATCCCCCATAAATTAGAGCCCCGGTCACGCCCGTATGGTCTAAGGTGGTCCCCCATGGGGCGCACCTACCATAAAAATTTCGACCCCGTACCTCTTCCCGTTCTCCTGAAATTAATTATTTAAGTTTTTCCTTCTCTCCTCTCCCCTGGCCAAACGGGGGGAGGGTACGGAGTCCCGTTTTCATACAGGATCTTCTTTTTACCCCGGCTACATACCCTGAAAATTTCAGCCAAACGGAGGGGGGTACGGGGTCCCGTTTTCGTCTAGGATCTTCTTTTTACCCCGGCTACATCCCCTGAAAATTTCGGCCCTCTACCTATACGGGAACATGCCAGTAGAAGGAGCTTGACGCGTGACGTTACATATCCGAGCGTGACTGCTCGGTCTCATTCAACTCCCACAAAAAAAAACGCCTAAAGAAGTTTTCACTTCAAAAATGTCAAAAATGAATGTTTTTATTTTTTTGATTTTATTTTCTTATCCAGCTTTGCTGGTACGCTCCAGGAAAAATCTGGTGTCACTTCGGAAATCCCCAACCCCAAAAACGCCCATATCATAAATGATGATATTCCCCTTTTTTCGTTTTTTTCTTACCCAGAAAAAATTTGAGGTCATATTGGAAGTCCCGTTCCCGAAAACTCCCTTATACCCGGCATATCATTTAAAACTTAGAATTTTTAAGGGAGGAGTGGGGGGATAGAAATTATAAATTTTGTGATCATGGCAACCCCTACCATCCACCTATCGAATATGAACATGATCGGAAAAAAAGTATATTTTTTTTTACGCATCAGTGCTGATGACGCATATTAGCGCAGCACTCAGGTAGTTAATGCCGGCTCAAGCGGGCCGCAGCGAAAGGGTTAATTTAATATTTTGCACCGTCCTCTAAGAGAAGTTATTTGTTTAATCTAGTGGTTAATAATAAATATACGGCTGACATTCTTAAGATATACTTCGAATTTGTTATTATATAATTTTATACTTCAAATAAAAAGCCAATTTGTTACTATAAACTATAAAGGCACTTTCTTTTTAATTATTCCTTTAATTTACGAGAAAGCTAAACTGGAAGATACTCAGGGTGTATAGGTTCGGAGCATGATAATTAAAATTTATTTCCGAGTGTAGTATTGGTTAAAAAGCGCAAAATAAAAGATGAGAAATTAAAAAAAAAAACAATTATTCTATTTCCTTCTAACAAAAATAAGGGTTGAAATTTGAGATTCTCTTGAATTTTCTTAGTGATATCTGCCCTTTAATCACCTTATGTTTCCTCCGAGCTTCCTGGAGAGTGTTACTGAAACTGCAGGGCCTAGAACCTGTCCTGTGACGTCACTGGAAGCTGTCCTGGCAGTCCGAGTGTGTGTGGACTCAGTAGCATGAAAAAAAAAAACAGTACAAGGCAGTTAAAGAGTTCACCAAGAATGTTGTTACAACTCCGTTTCAATTTGGAGAGCGTCGCTTGTCAAGCGTTGGTTTTTTAATATAAAAATTGGCAAGAGATTAACAATGCTAAAAAATGCCAAAACAAGTTGAAGGAAGAATTATATTTAATTAAATATGCCAATTTACACAGAGTTGTTGCTGTAGACAATAATTATGTTTTAAATTAAACAGTTAACAGATTACAAATAATAAATAAAATAAATACCTATTTAAGCCGAGAAATATTGTGATGAACAGTATTTCAATAAAAAACAATTACAATAATCAGGTAAGAACAAAAGTGAAATCAATAAATTTAAATAGGTAATCAGAATTCAATTATTGCCTGAAAGCTACTTTTCAACTCAAAAATCAGTTTAATTCAAAATTAAGGTAATGACAAATTTAAACAGAAATAGAGAAATAAAACAAAAAACAATTATGATATTGTACCGACCACGGTCGAGAAGGGCTTGAGAAGGTGCTCTTTAAATAATGAAGTGACGATAACATGCTTATATAGGCCGAATAACAACTAACTAAGCTTAACTCTGACTCCCTATATAACTCATAACACCCGATACCGATACCAGAGAAAAGTAGACCCAGTCTCTCACACTCAGAGCTGTCTAAGATCATTTAAAAAATGATTTAAATCAAAGATCAAAGATACTTTTCATTTTGACAAACGATTTAAATTAAAGATCGTTTTGTATATAAAGAAAGATTTAAATAATAAATATTTTTTATATTCAAATCTTTTTTACATTTTAAATCATTTTAGGAAATATTTAAATCTTTTCAAAAGATTTAAATATTTTTTAAAATTTAAATCTTTTGAAAAGATTTAAATACTTGCTGAAATGATCTTAAATGTAAAAAAGATTTAAATCATTTGGTTGGTTATGTACAACGAATTGGCGTCGTTGGTTATATACCATTAAAAACCCCTTAGATCGCAATCAAAATGTTATTTATATAAATTGAGTGAAAAAAAAAACAAAATTGTGAGGTCACCCAATCTAAATTTTAAAAAACAATAAAATCTTAAATAGGTACTAAAACAGAGTTTTATCCACAATACCGAAACAGAATATTTGCACTCGACGCGCGTTTCGCTAACCATGTTAGCATCATCAGGAGATGATTAAAACTAAAATTAAAATCTACCTAACTCCCTTTT
>MU184095.1:124044-137648 GCA_016904865.1 Pissodes strobi | reverse complement strand
TCTTTCTAGTTCCGCTTGATTAGGCAAACAGTAGTATAAAAAGGGAGGAGTTAGGTAGATTTTAATTTTAGTTTTAATTATCTCCTGATGATGCTAACATGGTTAGCGAAACGCGCGTCGAGTGCAAATATTCTGTTTCGGTATTGTGGATAAAACTCTGTTTTAGTGCATGTTGCCGAAGGTTCGAAACCCCAACGTAGTTAAATAGGTACGTCAAAATAACATACAAAAACAAAATTAAAATGTTATTTAAACCTGGAATTTTTGACACATTGTCAAATGCTTAAAAGCCGTTAGCATTCACATAATTTGTAACTTTGCACTTCTTATTATGTTAGCCGATTATATTAATTAAAATGAACACACTAACAACATCAACATCAAACATACTAAATAGCTCATTATGTGCATGCTAGCAGCTTTTAAATATTTGACCATGTGTCAAAAAATTCAATTAAAAAACAAGCTTTAATATTTTTTTGACAATTACTTTTTGATAAAATTAACTTGAAATTTGACAAAATCCTATTATTTCAGTTAACTTTTTTTTTTAATTTTTGATTTGAATTTTTCCTAGAAATATTTTTCTGGCGGAAAAATCTATTTTACTTTTTAGCTAGGTTTTCTATGGTATTTTGTTTGCTGATTTCAGAGTGATTACTTCGTAAGAGGTTTGTTTATGATGCAGAAACTTTCATCGAAATTATCGGGAATATATATTTTCAATAAATCAATAATACAAAAGTTTTCCATATAGCCAATAGATAGGTATTTAAAAAAGAAAATTAAGTAACACGCATTAAAAAAATATCATTTCAAAATACAAAATAAACATAGAACTAAAACACTTGGGATGTATTTATTGCTGTATTTTACTATAGTTAAACTCTTTTTAATGATTTAAATAGTTTTAACGACTTAAATCTAAATCTGTTTAAGGATTTAAATTTTTTTGAAAATTTAAATCTTTTTTTTTTATTTAAATCCTTTTAGAAAGATTTAAATACTATTTTTAAATCAAAAATCAAAGATACTTTTCAGAAAGATTTAAATCATAAATCAAAAATTACTTTCAGAAAAAATATTTAAACTCAAAGTATTTAAATCAAAAAGTGTATTTAAATCACAAAAATTATTTAAATCTCACTGATGGTGACAGCTCTGCTCACACTATAGACAGTTTTGGTTATTAATTTTAAAAAATGCCACCTCTAACTAGAACCTAAATAATGTGAACCCTATAGGCCAATTTGATCGATCCTTTAGTTGGGTTGCTAAACTAAATCCGAAATTCAATAACCCCTGCTTTTGTAGGATCAAGTTCTTTTTTTTCTCTTATCCAAGAGCCTTAAGCTCCAAAACCCACTATCACACACGCCCTACAGACAAAAACATACCCACGACAAAAGACAACGTGGTATGTGAAACGATAGTAGACAAATATCAGATATTCACGAGCTTATTTAACATACCCACGGCAAAAGACAACGTAGTATGTGAAACGATATTAGGCAGATACCAGAGATTTACAAGCTTAGCAGCTTTATTCTGTCTACAGACTTTCCGATATAGAAAACTTGAAATAAAAATTAGATAACCCAAAAAAAAAATTAAAGAAAGCCTACCTTCCCAACCTCTCACACGTACAAAATAGATTTAAAATTCCTGTCCTACCTTTCCATCAAAATCACATCTCAAAAAAAATTGCACAGACGCGCAGTCGTCACAAATGTTTCACCTTTTTCCTCCGTACGAAGCAACCGATCTTTAAACGTAAAATATGAGCTGCATATTTGAAATTATTTAACAATTTTAAATAATATATTCTACTGCTGTATTTATGCAGATTCAACCCATAATATTAATTTTCATTTTATATTAACTAGATAATTATCGACTGATATATTTAAAAGACAAAAATTAGTTTTAAATGAATTTGATGTGCAACATAACAATTCAATATTTATTAATATTTTCGTACTATTTAATGCGGAATTTTCCACACTGTTGCTACCAGGTCGGTTCAGACAGTAATTCAAAATAGGTTGAGATGAAAAGTTATTATTTGAAACCAAAAACTAATACAAGCAAACTCGGAACAACCTGATGTTACGGAATTGTTAAATTTACCGTAACAACATCCACAACATATGCTACTATCATAGTATAAATAAACAAGTAGCACCACTCCCACAAATATTTTCAGCTAGCCGCCGAAAATCCGCAGATTGTTGGCAGCATGTGGAGCGTTTTAGTTTAATCAGTCGCTCGTGTGTAGGCAAAGTGTTCAGAACAGAGTCGGATTTGTGAAAATCCCTAATTTTATTTGTATTTTAATATTTTATTTGGACTTCGGTGGGAATATACAGGGTGTTTCAAAAAACATGCGCCAACGCTCGGCCGGAGATTCATCATTCAAAAATAAGAAAAAAAGTTGATATAAACCTAGGTCCGGAAATGCTTAGTTTTCAAGATACAGGGTGTTGAACATTTAAAAAAAAAATCGGCTTTTTTAAAATATCTTAAATATCCTTTGTCCGATTTTGTTGAAATTTGGCAGCGTTATTTACAGTGATAAGGGGCTAATTTTTCTTTAACTAGATTAAAGTTATCAAGTCCAGTGGCGTCCCCGAAGGGACCTGGTCGAATATTATTGTCAAAAAAAATGTACGCCACTGACTTTTTTGCAATGTTTATATTTTTTTATGATTAAGCCACTAAAAATATTTTTTTTTGTCTCTTGAGTAGTTTTCATATCTTACCTCGTTTTCGAAAGAAAAAATAAAAAGCATATTATTGCATATCCCTGAACAACAAAAACAGGCACCAATGCTTGTCGAGAGATTGGCCATACAAAAATACTAGAAAAAGTTCGAATAAACATTGGTTCACCAACGCTAAACTAAAACGTTTTAGAGATATTTGATTGAAACTTTGGTAAAATTATGTGATGCATAGATAGTAAATTTTCACCAAACTAAAATAAATTTTTTTCCAACAGAAGCTTGCATTTGGGTATACCTATTAATATAAACAAATGTGTGACCCGGTGTTTAGTTCCGGGTCACAAATTTTTTTACAATTATATTAATAGGTATACCCAAATGTACGCTTCTGTTGGAAAAGATGTATTTTAGTTTGGTGAAAAATTACTATCTATGCATCACATAATTTTACCAAAGTTTCAACCAATCTAAAACGTTTTAGATTTTTAGGATTTTTCTTAACACCCTTGTATTTAAAAAACTAAGCGTTTGTGAACCAATGTTTATTAGAACTTTTTCTAGTATTTTTGGATGGCCAATCTCTCGCCGAGCGTTGGTTGGTGCATGTTTTTGTTGTCCAGGGACATGCAATAATATGCTTTTTACTTTTTCATTCGAAAACGAAGTAAGATATGAAAACAACTCAAGAGACAAAAAAAAATATTTTTAGTGGCTTAATCATAAAAAAATATAAAAATTGCAAAAAAGTCAGTGGCGTACATTTTTTTCCACAAAAATATTCGACAAGGTGCCTTCGGGGACGCCACTGGACTTGATAATTTTAATCTAGTCAAAGAAAAATTAACCCCTTATCACTGTAAATAACGCTGCCAAATTTCAACAAAATCGAACAAAGGATATTTAAGATATTTTAAAAAAGCCGATTTTTTTAAAAATGTTTAACACCCTGTATCTTGAAAACTAAGCGTTTCCGGACCTACGTTTATATCAACTTTTTTTCTTATTTTTGGATGATGAATCTCCTGCCGAGCGTTGGCGCATGTTTTTTGAAACACCCTGTATACGAACCAATGTAAAATACAAAGGCAAATAGGTAAAATCTATAGTCGGATCAGCGAATAGATATAGTAATAAATAAAGAGCGGAGAAAATGCAAAATGCATTTTGTTGCATTTTTTGTACAAAACATGCCTTTTTTCAATAATAGAGCATTTATTGCATTTTATGGCCAAATAAAGACCTTGTCCGTCCCTTTTCGATTGCTTGTTTATTGCACGGCACGTGTTTATTAGTTTATTTTATTACATTATAATGGGGACTTTACTACTTCATAGAGTTACCCAGGATAAACCCACACTATAGGGTATTCCCAGTAAAAGCAATTAATATTGCAAACAGAATCCGATGAACTATCGGATTCTGTTTGAAATATTAATTGCTTTTACTGGGAATACCCTATAGTGTGGGTTTATCCTGGGTAACTCTATGAAAAAGGTGTCAATTTTTAGTATCTTTGATATCGTCTACTTGAAACGTTCTTGTGCGCCTCGTTTTGTAAAGTGAATTGTGTCTGTGTCTGTCTGTCCAGTGTTTGTTAAAATGCCGAAAACTAACTTCCATATGTCGTGGATAAAGAGCTATCGGGAGTTCACTGGGGATGGCCCCAATTTGTTTTGTACAGCTTGTTCGAAAATTGTGAGTATAAACCATATTTTCACATTTATTTTTTTTCCAGTCTATAGTAAATAAAGAAAGATATATGTTTTTTGGTTTAATAGGAAATTTTGGTTTTTATAAATTACGTATTCAAGCACATTATTGGTAGTTAATGTTAACAATTTTAAAGTATTTATAAAAAATGTCTACTCAATTATTTTATAGTAAAAAAAGGAAGATATATTATGTTTTTTGGTATAAGGAGATTGCTGCTTTTATAAATTACGTATTCAAGCAAATTATTGGTAGCTAATGTTAACAATTTTAACGTATTTACAAAAGTTTTCTACCAAAATAGTTTATTTGGTAGAAGTAGGAAAGATTTTTTAAAATTCGATTTTTTAACGAATGTAAACCCAAATTAATTATTGTTTTTTTGGATTTTACAGATTCATGCAGATAAAAAACTTATTGTGGATCAGCATGTCAAATCAGCAAAAGACCAGATCAACGTGCGAAAATTGCAACGAGGGGAACCCTCCCAGCAAACAATACAACATTGTCTTGAAGAAAAACCAAAAAACAGCGAACAAGCCCAGTTCAATGAGGACTTATGTAAGGCATTCATTGGAGCCAATATACCACTTAAAAACTGAGCAACCCCAATTTACGTTCATTTTTGACAAAATATTGTAAATTTAACATACCGGACGAGTCATCTGTACGTAAAGGTAGTGTTGATGTCATTTACAAACAAACTGTAAATGGCATTAAAAAAAGTGGGTGAAAATTATTTCTATCTTGTGGTTGATGAAACAACTGACTCATGTGGGAGATATGTTGCACACGCATTGATTGGAGTCTTAGGGGAAACCAATGATTATGGTAGATTCTATTTAATTGCATCCAAACAATTGGAAAAAAAACAACAATTTAAGTGTAACCAGATTTGTTCAAGAATCATTAACCAACTTTTTTTTGCTCGACAGTGTTCCGTCAGAAAAATTCATACTCCTTTTATCGGATGCTGCACCCTATATGGTTAAGGCAGCACTAAATTTAAAAATATTTTATTCTAACCTATTTCATGTTATTTGTTTGAATCATCGTATCAATAGAGTGGCAGATTGTATAAGAGACCAGTTTCCATTTGTAAATGATTTAATTAATCAAGTAAAAAAAGTATTTTTTCTGTGACGGGAAAAACCTTTGACATTTTATCTCTGTTGGCAGGTATCAAAATATCCCTTTTTATGAAATTACTTTTTTCCCCGGGAAAAAAGTGACTACTTTTTTCCCGGATATACATACATATATGCACATAAATCAAATCGCAGAATTAAATTGACAGATATTTTTGATTACTTAAAAGGTTTCCCTAGCAACGCAGGTCTATTGTCACTATAAGTACAACAGCCTACCAGTTTAAAAATTAAAATTTCACATCGATAATTTTCTGACTTTAATATATTGTAGTAATATGTTTTTTCAATATTAAATCGTTGTTTTTCCCGTCACAGAAAAAAATAGTGTCTTATACACGGGAGAAATATTATGGTGGCTTCCCACGGCCCGTGGTATCACAGGCCGGACCGCGCCAGCTCGGGCCAACACGCCGTGGGAAGGGTGCCGTCCGAGGTCGCCCGGAAAGATCCGTGATTGCGCGTCCGATCCGCCGCAAGTCGGTAACTTCAAAGGCGCGGCCTGGCCTGATCTGTCGCGACCTGTCGGTGTCTGTTGTTATCTGTGATTAGGGTTGATTTTTGGGGCCATTTTCCATTTTAATACGTTCTGCCAAGACCTATAGCTGGACGCCAAATGTCCCGATTTTCAATCAAGAATCAAATTTGCCGCAAAACAAAACGCCCATCGAAAAATTAAATTTAATTTTTAGTTCCAGCACAAATTTAAAAAAATATTCTAATGATATTTCAATTTATCGCGTCCAATGTCCATTCCAGTATTCAACGCGGCCACTGAACGCATTTTTTCACTTTGCAAAAATGCATGGACAGACTCTAGAAACAGGCTTACAGTTGAGCATATTAAAAGTCACAAATAAAAGTTAATTTTACCCAGACCTGTAGAGAATTTTACAAGCACGCGCTTAGAATATACCATGCTAACTTCGGCAAAAAGCCAAAAAATACTATTTAAAAAAAAAGCAATGGATTATATTTTTTAGTTCTAACACAACAAAATGTTATTTTTTACATTACATAGGAATAAATTTCCTTTGTAACATGTACTAGCATCTACAGCTCACTACAAAACAAGGTCACGAATCGGCCCGAACGAGTTTCGAAGTCAATCTTAACTTCACGCATGGCCCTCTGCTCGCTTCGCTCGCTCCAGGGCTCAATGAACCAAAACTAACCCAAATTTAGAAAAAAAACAAATATTACCTTAATATATTTTTTTAAAAAACCACCGACGGGAATCGAACGCAGGACGCCATAATCGGAAACCCAGAACCGTATAGACCACGAAACCGCTTAGAGCCTTTCCGCTAGACCGTATAGACAAGGGTAAAAAGTAACGAAACTCGTTCGGGCCGACTCGTGATCTTGTTTTGTAGTGAGCTGTAGATTGCTATTGTAATATGTTATCTAGAATTAGGAGTACTAAGAAGCCGCCTTTTAGTTGTTTTTTAATGTTATGATTGTTATGTTTTCATGTTACATATTATGTAGGTATCTTAAGTACATACTAGGTATATTCTATTCTATATTTGGTTATTTTAAACCTACTGTCAAACAGGCAACCTATCGAAAAGTAAAATGCCGAGTTTCACGCGACATTTTTAAACGGAACCCTATCTTCAAACTCTTGAAGAACAGGCTCATACAGGCCATGGGAAGACCTCACGCGCGGCCAAGCCCGATCCGTGCTTACCTGTGCTTGTCCGCCGCGCGGGTCTGGCCTGTTCTAAGACAGGCCGTGGGAAGCCACTTTTAGATTTTAGCTCTCGGTTTTTTTGTCAACACAACCTCGAGCTAAAATCTAATGCTTTTTTCCCTTGTATAATAAATAACTATTCTAAAAGCACCTTCGCGTGTTCAATTTTATAAGGAAAATTGTCCAAATACTCAATTACCACCACAACCAGTAACAACTCGCTGGGGAACTTGGTTAGCCGCTGATATGTTTTATGCCGAGAACTTTGAATTAGTTAAAAAAATTATCGAAGATCTACTGTTTGCCAAATGAAAGAACCTGGACGGAAAGAATGCGGGCAAAAAATGTCCTCGCATATTTAGATGCTGCCACATTTTTTTCCCAATAATCCTAATTTATTTCCTGTCTAGTTTCCTATAGTGAATTTACATATTTATATTTCCTACTTGAATACTTAATTTTGTTATTTTCCTTAATACTAGTGTCTTCTATTATTTACTATTTTATTTACACAGGGAAATACGGAATACGGAATAAGTATACTATAATATTTATAATGTTTATATTTTATTCGCCTTCAAAATATTTAAAATACGCGACAATAGGCAACAGTGCGACGTTTACTTGATTTTTAGCGGGGAGGCAGTTTCGTGATTGGTCGCAGGATATATTAAATACACTTTGACCCTAGACCAACACCTAATTTTTTTTACATATTTTAAAATTTCGGCAGCGACTTGCTTTAGACATTGGCGTGGAAATTGCCGATGCCGAACTGTGTGGTTATTTATATTATTTGGTTTGTAGGGTTTGGTGATATATAGGTTTTGTCGATTTTGCAAATTCTCTTTTTTCATTAGAAAGGGGGTGTCCTATATAGTAGTTTAAGCCAAAAAAGTCGGAAGATCCGCTACATTTGAACCGAAAAAATGCCCTCAAAGTTCGAGTTTTGACGCAAATTTTGAGCACCACTTCACAAAAGCACTAGAAATATAGACAAAACACATCTGAAAATCAATTGTCGGGTGAAAATATTAACTAGGATACATTTGCGTCGAACGAGAGACCTCCGTTTTGTTCCGGTCCTAATTTAAAGCGACTCATAGCCATAGCCCCATTAAACAACATTAAATTTTACTTGTAAATATCCATCCTCCTTTTTACTGTCAACTGTCACAATAGCCAAAACAAAGATTTTTAAGAAGGCACACTGTTGCCAGACATTTACTGTAGTTTCGTTAGCAAAATTCATTAGAAAAATGGTGCGCTATAAGCGCAGCTTATTCACTACCAGCTAGTCATCTTTCGGCGGCATCCTTTGATTTGGGAAAGTCAATAACCAAGTTTTGCAAATTTTAGAAGAGGGTCATGACTTAATATTGTTTTAAACGCCTGGGCATCTGAATAATACTTTTGACAGTTCGTTTAATTTAAAATATGCTTTTTCTACTACCGTGCGTAAAGTACTCACTTTACGCACTCTCTAAGATTCGTGAAATAGGCTTTTTTAATGTGCAGTGCGTAAAATAAGTTATTTTACGCACTAGTGCGTAAAGTAAATCTGACATATTTTTTGACATTTAGGGCAATGCGAAAAATAATATATTTTACGAACTAGTGTGTAAAATAATTTATTTTACGCACTAGTGCGTAAAGTAATTTAATAATATATTTTTTTTCATATATTTTTCGGTAGTAGAAAAAATTTTGTATGCTACTCATGTGTAAAGTACCCTTTTTGTTATTCAATTTCAATTAAAATTTTTTATCAATATTCCCATTCATAAAAAAAGGTTCACTTTACACACTTGTTGCATAAATAACTATTTTATCGTCTAAAATCTGTTTAAAAACGATTTTAAAACGCACAATTGTATAAAAATCCGAAATTTCCGAACCTCTCAGGGCGATAGCCGAGGCTTCGGACGAATTTGTCATGTATTTTGAAGCGAAAATTCATTTTAAATTCAACTGTGGAACTGAACCGCTCAGGGCGCAGTGCCCGACACTCCAACTTTCCGATTAGGATAGAGTTGACTAGCTGGTAGTGAATAAGCTGTGCTATAAGTGTCTCTACTATTTTTTTTATTTGGGTGAATGATTTTTTTATGGCAGTAGCACATCCTATATTGCTCGACGAGCGGTATGTGTGCGAAGATGTTGATTGACACGGTTCTTGAATAGTTAGTTTGGAGAACAGATGTCCTGGGAGCATATTCGCATGTAACAGGCAAGATGTCCATTCGGCAATGCCGATCGTTTCTTCATATGTGACTTGCACGATAGCATTAAGTCAGATGTCGTGACTGTTACATAGAATCAACAAATAAGTCTTCAATTATTTTAACACTTCATGCATGGCCCTCCGCTCGCTTCGCTCGCTCCGGGGGCTCAACAAACAGAAACTAACCAAGTGCTAACCAAAATTAACCCAAAATAAAAAAAATTAAATAAAATTTTTGGGTTAGTTTTGGTTAGCACCTGGTTAGTTTCTATTTGTTGAGCCCCCGTATAGAGAGCGAAGCGAGCGGAGGGCCATGCATGAAGTGTTTAAATAATTGAAGACTTATTTGTTGATTCTATGTAACAGTCACGACATCCGACTAAATGCTGTTGTGCACGTCACATATGAAGAAACGTTCGGCATAGTCGACTGGACATCTTGCTTGGTACATCCGAATATGCGTCCTGGGAGTGAGTTCCACAGTGATGCAGTGCGCCAGACAAAGGAGTTCTTGTAAAGCGATGTTCTAGGTTTTTCCAGTTGTACGGCGAACCGGTGCGCTCTTGCCGTCTATCGTGACTGTCTGACAGGCGTTGTCAGGGGCGGGATAAGGCGGGCCAAATCCTGGGAACATCTGCCGTAAAAGTATATGTAGAACAGGGATTTCTCGGTCACATGTTTGCGGTGTTTCAGACTATCCAGATTCCGGGTCAACTCCGGGTCACCGACGAGACGCACAACTCTCTTCCGAACGGAATCCAGTCGCTTTAGGGTGTGCTCTGGCGTGGCACCCCAGATGTGTGAGCAATATTCTAAGCACGGTCTTATTTGCGCTTTGTAAAGCAAGAGCAACTGCTGCGGTGTATACATTTTTTGTTGCGAAATAGCGTACCAAGCTTCTGGGAGGCTGATTTATTTATATATTGCTGTTGACCGAGACCCCCAATAGTCCGATTGAATGAAGATGAAGGGATGGTCGATCCTGCCATAATGATATCATTGCCCGCCGTATGGTAAACGTGGCTGCTTGGATGATTGTTCAATGTGCATTTGCATTCATTCATCGGAATAAAAGAGACACTCATTCGATTACACTATTCCTTTGTATTTATATATTCATCAAATATTTCACTTCATACATGGCTCTCCGCTCGCTCCGGGGGCGTAACCAAACAAACCTAACCCAAACTAACCCAAGACATTCCCAAATGAGGAAAAACAAACTAAAAAATATTTGCATTTTCGACTGACAAATTTCAATTTTTTTTTATTTCCGGCATGCCTAGGGTTAGTTTGGGTTAGTTTTGTTTGGTTGCGCCCCCGAAGCAAGCGGAGGGTCATGCGTGAAGTGGAATATTAAATATACTTAAATAGTAAACAACACTGTTATTCCCCATAAGAAAATGTGCAACTTTTGGAAACACTGTGCCAGGCCCCCGGTGTCGGTTACTAAAATTTCATTATTTTCACGTTACAATTTCAATATTTTCACGTTACACCAGGGAAAGTCGTAGTGGAAGTTTGCCCTTCTAGGACAATTTAGGCTCAAAACGCGGATATGTTTTCGGCTCAAATGTGGCGAATCCTCCGATTTTTTTGGCTTAAGCTACTCTATAGGACACCCCTTTTCTAGCGAAAAAAAAAAGAAAATTTGCAAAATCGACACAACCTATATATCATCAGACCCTTAATTTGATGATATCTTTGAAGATTTTTAACCTTTCTTATATTTTTCTTGCATTTGGTGATTATTATACGCGGTTAACTAATTTTTATATATTTCGGATAACTCTCTTAACTGAACTCTCTAAATTAAAATTTTTATTACAAAACAATTCCGAACGTTCTATAAAGAGCGTTTTGGAACATACTTGCTTCAATATTGCCTAACTTTAAATACAAAATTTGAATGCTAGAGAATTTATATGAATTAGCTACGATAAACCGTTTTTTTCCAAATTAAGCGACGTCATCAATGACGTAAATACAAAACCTTCGGGAAACGAACTCTACTTATTACTTCAACATATTTATGTAATACATACAACAAATAATATCATAGAATACTATCCTTATTATAAAAATGAGATATTATTATATGACATATTTTGTACTATAAGACTGTAATATAAAAAAAAACTGTAATTAATTTAACGTCTTAAACTAATCAATATTATCAATAATAATATGGTAAGAATAACCTCGTGCGCCTATGGGAAGGCAAGATTTTTTACGTGCTAGTCCTCTACCCCCTTCAGTCGTTGTTAAGGTTCACTCGCTTGGCGCACTATAAGCGCCTCGTCTTCTGCCGCTCTAATATAAATAATGGTGATTTATCATGTTAGTAGTAAAAAACTCTTTTTTCTAACCCAACAGTGAAAGAAATATTTATATTTATAAAAACAAATTATTCTTTTGTACCTATAGCACTCACGAAATTGGAGGCTACCTCTGTTTCTTTGACAGATTCAGTGGCTTTAATAAATCAATTTGAGGTACATTGGAAAAAAGTTTCAGGGAATGTTGGGGCTGCGGATATAAAAAAATTTATGTCAGTAATTGAAAATAACACAGGCTTCAAAATATTAAAAAAATATTTCAGAAGTTTTTATAGGAAATTTCACTAATTTCGAAAGAGAACCGGATTTGTATAAATTAGAAACACACTTAATTCCAAAACTAAAATACTGTCCGATAACTTCTGTAGATGTTGAGCGAAGTTTTTCCATTTTTAAACATATGTTTACAGATAAAAGACACAATTTTCTTTTGGAAAATTTTGAAAAACATTTAGTTATAAATTGTTTTTATAACAGCAAAGAATAGTTTGTTAATTTACGAATTGTATGTTGTGCTAGTTGCTATTATCTGAATGTATCAATGGTATTGTTGAATTATTAATTGTATTATTAATTTTTTTTATAATCGCAAATAATATTTTGTCACTGTAAGATTTTTATGTTTTAGATTTTATGTTTTGTAATTTGCTATGTAAGTATCAATGTGTGTATCTATGAATAAAAAACTTTCATTTGTTTCATTTATATTTATTTAAATAAGTCTGTGGGATAGGTAAAAAATTATAGGATTTCTGAAGAACGGGTTTAATTATAAAGAAATTGTTCTGGCTTTATTTAAGAGAACATTACGTTCATAATTTTTCATATAATAAAAATGCATATTTGCATTTCTTGTTCATTTCGATCCATATATTCTGAAAATTTTATGCATTTAAATGCGCATATACTGGGGTTTTTCGCTTGCATTTTTTCCGCTCTTTAGTAAAAATTAGGTGAATGAGGCGACAAGACCGGAAAAATCGTCTAGGTGTCAGATTCTTTTAGAAAGAATAGGATTTTGCTTGCTATTTCTTCGATATAAGTGCATATAGGTATATTACGATAATGGAATGCTTTGTAAATATTAAATATAGTTTGGCCCTGTGAACGTATTTTCTGTCATGACTCATGCTTTTATATTTCACGTTTAAAGAAAGCGGCAAGCGTAATTCGGCATTTGCGGTTTCCCTTACCATAGTATAGTTCTTTACCAAGCCTTATACTTCTTTGGTCTCATGATTTTTCAAGGTCGCATCACGAAATGGTTTATGTTTTCGTCTCGGGTTACGAAATTTTCGTATCGTTGATTGGACGACTAATCCAAACTAACCAACTCTATTAAAATTGCTTATATAGCGTATCGGAATCGGCTCAAATAATTAAAATAAGTAGAGACTAAGTGGAACTAACCCTAAGTTGATTCGATGACTAACCCAAACTAACCAAATCCATTAAAATTGATTATAACGTATCGGAACCGGTTCAAATAATTAAAATAAGTTGAGACTAAGTGAAACTAACCGAAAGTTGAATCGACGACTAACCCAAACTAACCAAATCTATTAAAATTGATTATAACTTATTGGAACCGCTTCAAATGGCTAAAATAAGTTGAGAATAAGTGAAATTAACCGAAATAAGTTGATTAGACTACTAACCCAAACTAACCAAATCTATTATAATGGATTATAAATTATCGGAACCGGTTCAAATGATTAAAATAAGTTGAGACTAAGTGAAACTAACCGAAAGTTGAATCGA